>NW_020870606.1:194584-217084 GCF_003789085.1 Penaeus vannamei
AAAAATGTGGAAAAGGAAATTAAAAGTGGAGGATTAAAGAAAAAATGCTCATAAAAAACGCGACTATTTTCTGTACCCCGCTCTTTGATCCGCAAATTAACTAGTATATACTTTTTAACTAGCATGTATTTTTCCTTGTTTGCGTCTGACGAAAAAGAGGCTGGTGAAGATGGAGATAAGGAATAGATAGAGAGGGAAGAAAGGGGGAGATGTAAAAAAGAAAGAAGGAAAGAAAAATGCAGAAGAAAATATTCATAACAAGGTATCAAGAATATCGTTCCCGTGCTCTGTGTTCTCCGCTTCGAGAATTTGCAGTATTTTCTCGTCTCGGTCGGAATAGATGAAAGGTGAGAGTGAGAGACGAAAAAAGAAGGAGAATGAGAAGAGACGAAAAATGATATCAGAAGTTAGAAGAAAATTGAAAAAAGGTTCATTACAATGCAGGATGAAGGGGAGAAGGAAAGGAAAATAAACAAGAAAGGAACAGCGGAGTACTAGATGCAAAGGAGAATGGAGGATTTAGAAAGGGTAGGGACAAAGGGAGGAAAAGTGATATCATGATGCTACTTTTCCTGATTATGATATCAACACATGGTTTCAGTCCATTTTATAATGTACCATAATCGTATTACGTATAGCAAATGCAAAATAGGATAGTGCTTATCAACAAGCTTCGCTTCACATAAATATATAATTTGTGAAATGACAAAAGACTTTCGAAATGAACACGGAATCCTCCAAATAAACAATCAGGAGGAAACTTGGAGATAAACCCCAACGAAAAGAACAGTACAATACTACATCTTTATTTCTGACAAAAAAAAAAAAAAAAAAAAAAAATACTCGTTGCTTACTACGAGAAACGAGAAACAGTTACGTAAGGGCAATAAATCGACCTACTTGTATCCGTTACACAAACTCTTGTTCAAGTCAAAAGCTCAAGTAATTGATAATATCCCCACTGCACTGACGATATGAGAAAACTTTCGTCTGTGCTCGCGTCTGAAGCAGCTGTGAAGGTTTCTTTTCAGTTCTTCCCGTTTTCTTTCCCTGTGCTTGTGCTGAAGTTACACATTCTAGGGAGGACTTTAGTAAAGCTAGTTTTGGCCAGAGACTTGGTCGGAAAATTCATTATTATCCTCTATTTAACGGTGTTTTTTTTTCTCGCGGAGATAGCTGTGATTAGAAATTAAGATGTCGGAGGGATTTTGGTGACTGACATAATTTTCCTTTTTACTGTAAGCGATGAAACTGTGAATTCCAAACTTACACTTTAACTACTTCAATACAATGTAAACCTACTAGGAAAAGAGTCAAGATCATTCAGATGAAGCAAAACAAGTTATAGAATGGAAAGGAGGCAAGGAACTAAGAAGGGATGCTGAAGGTTCATCTCTGACGCAATTCAACGACGAGCCATGCTTTATTTTTAAAACATTTTTGAAAGTGAATATTGTCACCCGCTCTCTGCCCATGCATTATTATAGAGCATTCGTGGAAGCTGGGGATAAATACAGATTGCTTGATCATTTTGTTATCAGACGCGCATAGGTATCTGTTGTATGTGTATCTGTGTCCTTGATGATGAGAATATTGCTCATTAAAATATAAAATTAGAGTAAATTATTGAGGTAATAGTTCAGGCGTTTTAACTATTTCTATGATGGAAATGGTGATGAAAAATGTAAACAATCTTTCACACTTACTACAGCAGCTACTTTGTAATGTTGGTAAGGTAGATTGATATAAACCATTTTTACAAAACAGAATTACAAGAGAGAGAGAAAGAGAGAGAGAGAGAGAGAGAGAGAGAGAGAGAGAGAGAGAGAGAGAGAGAGAGAGAGAGAGAGAGAGAGAGAGTGAGAGAGAGTGAGAGAGAGAGAGTGAGAGAGAGAGAGAGAGAGAGAGAGAGAGAGAGAGAGAGAGAGAGAGAGAGAGAGAGAGAGAGAGAGAGAGACAGAGAGAGAGGAGGGGGGGGTGAGATAGATAGATAGATAGAGATAATTAGATAGATATATAGAGAAATAGATAGACAGACAGATAGAGAGAGAGAGAGAGAGAGAGAGAGAGAGAGGGTAAATAGATAGATAGGTAAATAAATAGATAGGTAGATAGAGCTAAAGATAGATAGATAGATAGAGAAAGAGAGAGAAAGATATACAGACAGGTATAGAGAGATTATTATTACTACTTTATTATCTCTCTTGTCATTATTTTTATCACACTTCGTTCTCGTCATTATCATCATCATCGCAATCATTATTATTACTGTTATTATCATAAATTATCACTTATTATCATTATTATTACATTTGTTATTCTTATTATATTTACCAAGTGGATATATAGCCGTGAACCGGCTATGTTCAAGCAACAGTTATTTTGCCGTGGTGCGCTCTGATTGGCTGGTAAGTCTGAGCATGCGCAGTATCAGGCTCGCTGTGATTGGTTGCAGTACGGCAGCAGCGGCATCCGGGTCAGTTCGAATCCTGGAATCATAGAGACAATAGCGTTATTGAAAATGGGCGACGTTTTTTTTTTTTTACTTTCTTTATCTTTAAGCATTCGTAGAACGTTTGGTGTTAGGGCACAGTATCAATTTTTGTTTGGGTTAGGCTAGGTTAGATTTGGTTTGGTTAGACTGGGTTAGGTGGCCCGTTAAATAACCGATTGGTGTTTGCTGTTAATCATGGCAAAATAGTCAGTCTAACAGCAATGCCGTACACAGTAACTGCATGTGGCGCCCCCTGCATATGACGTAACGACCATCGGCCAATCAGAGCGTTTAATGGCAGAATAAGTGTCCCGAACGTCGCTGTTTCACGGCACTATATCCATTGCATTAAAGCTATTATTATGTTTATTACTTTTGTCATTATCATTGTTGTAACTGTTATTATTATTTTTTTTATTATTGATATCATCACTAACGTCATTTTTATCATTATATTATTATCTTTATTATTGATACCATCGCTACCGTCATTAATATTGTTATCATTATAATTACTATTGTTATTATCGTTATCATTACTATTGTTATTATCATTATCATTACTATTGTTATTATCATTATCATTACTATTGTTATTATCATTATCATTACTATTGTTATTACCATTATCATTACTATTGTTATTGTCATTATCATTTATTTTGATTACTATCATTATTACTATTATTTTCATTATCATCATTATCGTCATTACCATTATAGTCATCGTTAGAGAGAACAAGAACGGCAGAATGTGCGAGAAAGAAAGACAGATAACAAGAGCGAGAGGAAGTGAGGGAGAAAGAGGAAGGGATCGATAGAGAGAGAGAGAGAGTGTGTGATAGCGAGAGAATTAACAACAGTTGACTGAAGTTGATAATAAGCAGTCTAAACGAATACACAGTTCGCTGAAATCGCTGGGTGAAGAGGGTGAAATTGAAATCATAATTGCTAAAAGTGTGATGTGGATTATCATTTTTATCCATTTTTTTAAATCCATAAGAGTGTACGTTGTAAAGAGGGAGTGAACAAAACAAGGAGGTTATTTTTATGTTATGCTTCTAATACCTATTCCCCTTGATAACCTTTGTGCGTTGCCCGTAGAAAAAGTGATGGAATGGAGACAGTGTAGAAAGTGAAGGAAAGATGGTGAAGAAAGTGAGGGAAGGAAATGAGGAAAGATAGGGAAGAAAGTGAGGAAAGATGGTGAAGAAAGTGACTACAAATAGTGAAGAAAATGAGGAAAGATGGGGGAAAAATGAGGAAAGATAGGGAAGAAAGTGAGAAAAGATAGGGAAGAAAATGAGGAAAGATGGTGAAGAAAGTGAGAAAAGGGAGAAAATGAGGAAAGATAGGGAAGAAAGTGAGAAAAGATAGTGAAGAAATTGAAGAAAGGTGGTAAAGGAAGTGAGGAAAGAAAGGGAAGAAAGTAAGGAAAGATAGCGAAGAGTGTGAGGAAAGATGGTGAAGAAAGTGACTACAAATAGTGAATAAAATGAGGAAAGATAAAGAAGAAAGTGAGAAAAGATAGGGAAGAAAATGAGGAAAGATAGGGAAGAAAGTGAGAAAAGATAGGGAAGAAAATGAGGAAAGATGGTGAAGAAAGTGAGGAAAGATGGGGAAGAAAGTGAGGAAAGATAGCGAAGAGTGTGAGGAAAGATGGTGAAGAAAGTGACTACAAATAGTGAAGAAAATGAGGAAAGATGGGGAAGAAAATGAGGAAAGATAAGGAAGAAAATGAGAAAAGATGGGGAAGGAAATAAGGAAAGATAGGGAAGAAAGTGAGAAAAGATAGGGAAGAAAATGAGAAAAGATAGGGAAGAAATTAGGAAAGATAGGGAAGAAAATGAGGAAAGATAAGGAAGAAAGAGAGAAAAGATAGTGAAGAAATTGAAGAAAAGTGGTAAAGGAAGTGAGGAAAAATAGCGAAGAGTGTGAGGAAAGATGGTGATGAAAGGGAGTACAAATAGGGAAGAAAGTGAGGAAAGACGGAGAAGAAAGTGACTACAAATAGTGAAGAAAGTGAGGAAACATGAGGAAAGTGAGGAAAGATGGTGAAGAAAGTGATGAGAGATAGTGCAGAAAGTGAGGAAAGATGATGAAGAAAGTGAGAAAACATGATGAAAGTGAGGCATGAAGGTGAAGAAAGTGAGGGAAGCTAGTGAAGCAAGTGAGGAAAGATGGTGAAGAAAGTGTGTACAAATAGGGAAGAAAGTGAAGAAAGATGGTGAAGGAAATGAGAAACGATAGTGAAGAAAGCGAGGAAAGATGGTGAAGAAAGTGAAGAGATATAATGAAGAAAGTGAGGAAAGATGTTGAAGAAAGTGAGGAAAGATAGTGAAGAAAGATAGTGAAAAAGTGAGGGAAGATGGTGAAGAAAATGAGAGAGTGAAGAAAATGAAGAGCGATAGAAAAACAAATGAGGGAAGACTGTGAAGCGAATGAAAAAACCTTGATCATTATTATTGTTAATGATATTGTCATTACTGTTATCATTATTATTGATGTCGTTCGTGTTATTATTGTTATTATCACTAGTATTGTCATCATCAATAAAATACTAACAATAATAAGGATAATAGTGATAATAGTAATCATCATTATTACTACAATCATTATCATTATTATTCTCATTATCATTATTATCATCACTATCATCATTATCTTTATTATCATTATTATTGTCATAACCATTACTCATTCTTACTGTTTTTTATTCTTATCATCATCTTCATTGCTACAGTTATTTCTAACCTTATTACTATTGTTATAATGAATTTAATCATTATTGTTATCATAACTGCTACTACTACTACTACTATTATTACTACTACTACCACCACCATTACTACTATAACTATTAGTGTCATTCTTATTATATTTCTCATTACCTACTTTTTACTTACATCCATAAGTATCATGATGTCACAGTATCCAGGTAGATAGATAGATAGAGAGATAGAGAGAGAGAAAGAGAAAGAGAAAGAGAAAGAAACACACACACAGAGAGAGAGAGAGAGAGAGAGAGAGAGAGAGAGAGAGAGAGAGAGAGAGAGAGAGAGAGAGAGAGGAGAGAGAGAGATAAAGAGAATTATAATTATTGTCAGTGAGGGCCAATTAACAGCTTAAATGAATATTCAGATTTTGTTCTCTGAAGTAGGTCTAAATGAAGTGATATGAGATTTGACTAATAAACAGTAATGAGTTTGATTATCATTATTACCAAATATATAAGTCCAGGAGAGTGAAAGTCGTAAATATGGAATAAACAAACTGATATACCCTTTTCGTCTTATTAAGTGTAAAGCGTACTAAAATGAGGTACTAATAAAATCGCATAATTATAAAAATCAAAATTAGAAAGCTCAAATTTCCACCTATACAGATTTTCGCCCTGTAATCCTGTGCGCTGTACGAAAAAAAGATGGTGAAGAATATGAAGATAGTGAAGAAAATGAGTAAGAGATGATGAAACAAATGGGGAAGAGATGTTGAAGAAAATGAGGAAGATGGAGAAAAAATGAGTATGAGATAGAGAAGCAAATTAGGAAGAGATAGTGAAGAAAATGAGGAAGAGATGGCGAAGAAAATAAATAAAAGATAGTGAAGAAAGAGAAAAACGACAGTAAAGCAAAAGGAAAGAGTGAAAAAATGAAGAAATATTATGAAGCAAACGAAAAGGCAATAAAGAAATAATAAATTATTGTTGAAATAATAGATAATAATAAGAAAAGGTCTTTTAACATTCCATTAACACTCCATTCCTCATTAATCCACAATAAGCCAGTATTTTGTTTGATTTCCTTATATGACTAACATTACAACAAAAAGGATTCACTATTGCATGGTAGAATAACATACCAAATTTGTTCTGAATTAATGAAATCCCCAAAGAAATATAGAATTGTCAGCAAAAAATAATATGCATTCGGCTTCAAAAATGACAAATCACACTCCCACCCAAATTGTAAAGATGAAAGCCCTTAGGAGTTTATTATTCATTATTGTCATTTCATAGTTTATGAATAATCAGTGTAATCAGCATATGTGAATTGCAAATGCTGCTCGTCATTAAATGATGCAGACCGTGGGAAACGTAGCAGATTATGTGTTTTATTTATTTTTTTAATTTTTATTTTGGTATTTGTAATATTATGAAAAAAGGTGTGATGGTATGTATTATAACGGCAACAGAATGATGGCGATGATTATTATTATCGTTACTCCTATCAGTACCAATACTAGGAACACTAGTGGTAGCAGCAGTAATAGAAGTAATAGCAGTAGTAATAGTAGTAGTAGTATCATCATTGCCATTATTATATGTACATTATTAAGATCAATATTGTTATCATCATCCTTATATTACTAATAACAATGATAATGATAATAATAATGAGTATAATAAAAATGTTTAATATAATAATAATTACTATCATTATTGTTGTTCATCTTCCCTTTGTTATCATCATTGTCATTATCAGCATTCACATTATCATTATTATTATTGTAATTATCATCCTTATCCCCAGTATCATAAAAATACTTTTTTTTATAATAAAAGTAATACTACTACTAATACTAATACTAATACTACTAATAATAATAATAATGATAACGATAACAATAACAATAATAATAATTATAATAATAAAAATGACTGTAATAATAATAATTATCATTATATACAGAAAATGTTATTGGTTATTCAAAGTGAATATCGACACGAATGTTATATAAAACAGGCAAAAGACTTTATCTATAGCGCCCTTATCTGCTATTTACTGCAGTTCTTTGATTGTTTTTGCTGCCGAATTTCAAGTCGAAGCTCCGCCCACACAGGCATGCCAACCTGTCCAAGCTCACCCACACGCATGCGCAACCCATCGCTGAAACGGTAATATGCCAAATACTTTGTTTTTAAAACTTCATTTGGCCATTTAAGGAGCACTCAAAGGATATGAAATAATTAGTAATGGAATGCATTTGAAAATGGTACAAGATTATACAAAAATATATATTTATTTTAAGCTTATAATAGTTAATAAAATGTAATACAATGAACATCATAGATAATCGGAGGATGCAAAGTCGTTTGAATTCCTCTAGTGACTTAAATTCATCTTTAACCTTGAAAGAAACAGTTCATGGTTATTTTTCAATAAGCAACACTGATCAACATGAATAATAGATATACTACATGTTTTACGATTCATCAAAAGGCAGATACATGAATTAAATGCTGAGTCAGAGCCATAATAATTCGTTAGAATTTGTATACAATTTGAGAGGCAGCAAGTGATCCTTCGAATAAAGCACCACAAATACCAAGATAGTATGAAACGTCTTTTGTTTTCCATATAAATGATATTAATGTATATATAACGATAATGATAATTATAATACTAATACTGATAACAATAATAATAATAATAATGATAAAATAACCATCCTTAATGACAAAAATAATTATAAGAAACTTCTGTGTTGCTTATCTAAAAAAATATAATCATTATCATCACAGTTATTGTTACTGTCACTGCTTTTATCACTGTCGTTGTTATTCTTGCTCTACTATCATGGCAGGGATGTGAAGGTCAATCAAGTAGCTGATGGAAATGCAGTGAAATATTTGGTTTTAGGAAATTTAAGTCATAACCCATAATTCTAGCAATGTGATGCAGCATATGCTATAAGCCTTCCAAATCTCAATTATCACAGAATCACATTATTTCTTAGACTTGTAAAGAAAGCGTTATGTCAAGAATCGCTCCGTATGTGAGACAACTGGTTTTGTCCATACGGTACGACACTTTAACCCTATGGATTTTCGTACGCCCGACAGTTCCGATGCTCCGCCCACTGACGAAATAATTGCAAGCATTTGGTACTGCAGATAAGGCCTGAAAAAAGTAGTCCCGATTTTACATCCTGGCCAACACTTGAGTGGAAACTAAGCAATTCCTTAAAATAAACTAATGAATTAATGAATTAAAATAAATAAATAAATACTGCAATACTCGTACCTTTAGCCTCCATGGCATAATCGGTTAGCGCGTCCGGCTGTTAACCGAAAGGTTGGTGGTTCGATCCCACCCGGGGGCGTTACTTTTTAAACAGCTGTGTGTATGCTATGTTCAAACACCGGCAGAAAAGCCGCCTCTATGAACTGAACAATCATAAATGTGTAAAGAGTGCAACTTTTTTTTTCTAAACAGATTCCTGACCACAATACACCACAAGGAACACAAGGTTAGTAAAACTGAATCAACAAAAAAAACTACTCATGACTTCATTCAGTCAGAAATGATTACAAACTGGTAAATTGATGATAATGATGATAATTATTAATATGATTATGATTATAATAATTATTATAATCAATATCGTTATTGCTATTATTAATACAATGACCGTCATGTCTTAGTGTTATTATTATGTTATCATTACAATTATTGATATTATTTTCATCATTACTCTTATTACCATTATCATCTTCATGAACCTTAATATTTTTGTCATTATATCATCATCATCATCATTATCATTGTCACCATTATTAGTATCAATAATAATTATTATTTATCTCATTATTATTACTATTGCTATATTTTTTTATCATTATCATTGATATTACTTTGATCATTATTATAAACATAATCAGTATTGTTATTGTTATTCTTATTATTACCATTATTACTATTAGAGACATGGTAACCAATGTTATGAACGCTATAATGGTAATAAAAAATATTGCTCGTATTTAACAACAACAACAATGAATATAATAAAAATGATAATAGTAATAATGATTGTATCCATCGTTATCATTATATCTTCAAACGAATATGATTGCTTATTCAAAATTAATTTCGACACAAATTCTATGTAACATAGATAAAGAAAGACCAATACAATAATGGGAGAATTAAATTGCATGGGGAAGTTAAAGTCGAATAGATCTGGTTTACAAACAGGCCAACACATTATTTTAAAAGAATTACTGTAGTCATTGATTCATATGCCTCCGTGGCACAATTGGTTAGCGCGTTCGGCTGTTAACCGAAAGGTTGGTGGTTCGATCCCACCCGGGGGCGTTACTATTTACACAAGCTGTGTATATGTCATGTTTAAACACCGGCAGAAAAGCCGCGTCTATGAACTGAACAATCATATGTAAATTTCACACACCGTTCACCACAGAGACAACTTTTTTTGTTTTTCTTAACAGATTCCCGAACACAGCACACCACAAGGAACGCAAGGGTAGTAAATCAGAATCAACAAACAAATACACAGAAAACTACCCTCATGACTTCATTCAGTCAGGAAATGAATTGCAAACGTAGGTAAATTACTGTCAAAGGAAAGAAAATATATCCTAAAAAATAGCCTCAAATAAAAATTGATTTGTACGTGTCAAAATTCAGTTTTTTTTTCTTTCATTTTTCGTTTTCTTTATGGGATTTCAATGTAAAAATCTAGCTATTGCTTATGCTGTATATTTAACCATACATTTTCTCGGTTGGAAAAGAATTATGAAAAACATAAAAGGAATTAAAAGAAATATTTATAAATGACATTACTGTTTATGTTAGTATGTTCTTTCTCATTAATATTATTATTATTATTATTAATACTATGATTCTTCTTACAATATTGATAATAACAATAATTATTATCATGATTCATTATTAATGTTTTAATTATTATTTTATTATCTTTACCGTTATTATGATGGTAATTGTTATCATCATCTTTATCATTACTATTTTTGTCTTATATATTTTTCATTCGTATTACTATGATGATAATGTTAACTGTTAATATCATTATCACTATCATTATGATGATAATAACTATTAAATCAATATCATTATTGCATTATATCGTTAATACAATTACGATATAAATGTTGTTATTATTTATAATCATTGCCATTACCAGATTATTTAATTTCAGAATTAGAGAAAATTAAAGTCAATAGATCCTTCACAAACTAACAATTATTTTAAAATTGTTAATGCAGTTATTGATTCATATGCCTCCGTGGCACAATTGGTTAGCGCGTTCGGCTGTTAACCGAAAGGTTGGTGGTTCGATCCCACCCGGGGGCGTTACTATTTACACAAGCTGTGTGTATGTTATGTTCAAACATTTGCAGAAAAGCGACCTCTCTGAAATGAACAATCGTAAAAGCGTAAAGGCTTTCACACAGCGTTCACCACAGAGTGCAACTTTTTTTTCTTAACAGATTTCCGAACACAGCACACCACAATTAACACGGAGATAGTAAAATTGAATAAAAAAACAAACAGAAAACTACCCTCATGACTTCATTCAGTCAGGAAAGGAATTACAAATGTAGGTAAATTACTGGCAAAGGAAAGAAAAAATATACAAAAAACTCTTGATTTGTACGTGTCAAAATTCATTTTTTTTCCTTTTCTTTATGGGATTTCAATGTAAATGTCTAGTTATCTTTTATGCTGTATATTTTAACCATATTTATTTTCGGTTGGAAAAAGAATGATGAAAAACATATTAGGAATTAAAAGAAATTATTATAAATGACTGTTCATGTTTGTATGTCGTTCTTTCTCCTCAATATTATCATTATTGTTATTATTATTATTATTTGATTCTTCTTACAGTATTGATAATGACAATAATTATCATCATCATCATTCATTACTAATGTTTTAATAATAATTTTATCTTTATTACCATTATTATGATTATTGTTATTAACATAAATATTATTATAATTATCATTATTATTAGTATCGCCATAATTATTTTTACTATTATTATCATGATGATGGCAATTGTTGTCATCATCTTTATCATTATTTTTTTTTGTCTTATTATATGTTTTTTTTCATTCGTATTACTATGCTATGCATACTATGATAATTGTTAATATTATTATCATTATCGTTATGATAATAATAACTATTGTAATCAATAATATTATTGCTATCATAAATACAATTACCGTTATGTCTTAATGTTATTATTATGTTACCATTACCATTGCGAATATTATTTTCATCATTACTCTTATTACCATTATCATCTTGAACCTTATTATTTTTATCATTATATCATTGTTATCATCATTACCATTATCACCATTTTTAGTATTATCATTATCATTATTATCTTATTATTCATATTACTATTACTATTTTTGTTATCATTATCATCAATATTACTATCATATTATAATATCAGTAATGTCATTATTGTTCTTATTACTATTATTACTATTAGAGACATGTTCACCAATGTTATGAACGTTATGATAATAATGGTAATAAAAAAAATATTGCTCGTGTTTAACAACAAAAATGGATATAATAAAAATGATAATAGTAATAATGATTGTATCCATCATTATTATTATATCTTCAGACGAATTTGATTGCTTATTCAAAATTAATTTCGACACGAATTCTGTATAACGTAGATAAAGAAAGACCAATACAATAATGGCAGAATTAAATCACTTGAGAAAATTAAAGTCAAATAGATCCGGTTTACAAACTGGCCAACATTTTATAAAAAAATTACTGCAGTCCTTAATTCATATGCTCCGTGCACAATTGGTTAGCGCGTTCGGCTGTTAACCGAAAGGTTGTTGGTTTCGATCCCACCCGGGGGCGTTACTATTTACACAAGCTGTGTGTATGTTATGTTCAAACATTGGCAGAAAAGCGACCTCTCTGAACTGAACAATCATAAACGTGTAAAGGCTTTCACACACCGTTCACCACAGAGTGCAACTATTTTTTCTTAACAGATTCCCGAACACAACACACACAAACGCAAAGGTAGTAAAACTGAATCAACAAACAAATAAACAGAAAACTACCCTCATGACTTCATTCAGTCAGGAAATGAATTGCAAACGTAGGTAAATTACTGTCAAAGGAAAGAAAAAAATATACTCCTAAAAAATAGCCTCAAATAAAAACTTTGATTTGTACGTTTTTTCTTTCATTTTTCCTTTTCTTTATGGGATTTTCATGTAAAAATCTAGTATTTCTTTATGCTGTATATTTAAACCATACATTTTCTCGTTGGGAAAAGAATTATGAAAAACATAATAGGAATTAAAAGAAATTATTATAAATGACATTACTGTTTATGTTGGTATGTTCTTTCTCCTTAATATTATTATTATTATTATTAATACTATGATTCTTCTTACAATATTGATAATAATAACAATAATTATCATCATTCATTATTAATGTTTTAATAATTATTTTATTATCATTACCGTTATTATGATGGTAATTGTTATCATCATCTTTATAATTACTAGTTTTGTCTTATTATATATTTTTCATTCTTATTACTCTGATGATAATGATAACTGTTAATATCATTATCACTATCATTATGATAATAATAATTATTAAATCAATATCATTATTGCATTATATCATTAATACAATTACCGATATAAATGTTAATGTTATTATTATTATCATTGCCATTACTGATATTATTTTCATCATTACTCTTATTACCATTATGATCTTCATGAACTTTATTATTTTTGTCATTATATCATTATTATCATCATTATCATTGTCGTCATTATTAGTATCATAACTATTATTATTCATCTTATTATTACTATTACTACTTTTGTTATCATTATCATTAATATTACTTTGATCATTATTATAAACATAATCAGTATTGTTATTCTTATTATTACTATTATTACTATTAGAGACATGTTCACCAATGTTATGAACGTTATAATAATAATGGTAATAAAAAAATATTGCTCGTGTTTAACAACAACAATGGATATAATAAAAATGATAATAGTAATAATGATTGTATCCATCATTATCATTATATCTTCAGACGAATTTGATTGCTTATTCAACATTAATTTCGACACGAATTCTGTATAACGTAGATAAAGAAAGACCAATACAATAATAGCAGAATTAAATCACTTGAGAAAATTAAAGTCAAATAGATCCGGTTTACAAACTGGCCAACACTTATTTTAAAATTGTTAATGCAGTCCTTAATTCATATGCCTCCGTGGCACAATTGGTTAGCGCGTTCGGCTGTTAACCGAAAGGTTGGTGGTTCGATCCCACCCGGGGGCGTTACTATTTACACAAGCTGTGTGTATGTTATGTTCAAACATTGGCAGAAAAGCGACATCTCTGAAATGAACAACCATAAATGTGTAAAGGCTTTCACACAGCGTTCACCACAAAATGAAACTTTTTTCTTAACAGATTCCCGACCACAATACACCACAATCAGCACAGAGGCAGTAAAACTGAATCAACAAACAAATAAACAGAAAACTACCCTCATGACTTCATTCAGTCAGGAAATGAATTGCAAACGTAAGTAAATTACTGCCAAAGGAAAGAAAAAATATACTCCTAAAAATAGCCTTAAATAAAAACTTGATTTGTACGTGTCAAAATTCATGTTTTTTTTTCATTTTTTTTTCTTTATGGGATTTTGATGTAAAAATCTAGTTATTTCTTTATGCTGTATATATAAACCATTTATTTTCTCGTTTGGAAAAAGAATTATGAAAAAACATAATAGTAATTTAAAGAATGTGGTATGATGTTCTTTCTCATTATTATTATTATTATTAATACTGTGATTCGTCTTACATTATTGATAATGATAATATTAATCATCATCATTCATTATTAATGTTTTAATAATTATTTTATCATTATTATTACCATTACCGTTATTATGATGGTAATTGTTATTATTTATATTATTACTACTTTTGACTTATTATATGTTTTTCATTCTTATTGCTATGATAATGATGATAACTGTTAATATCAGTATCACTACCATTATAACAATAATAGTGATTATAATCAATATCATTATTGCATTATATTATCAATAGAATTACCGATATAAATCTTAATATCACTATCATTGCCATTACTGATATTATTTTCATCATTACTCTTATTATCATTATCATCTTCATGAACCTTGTTATTTTTGTCATTATATCATTGTTATCATCATTACTATTATTGTCATTATTAGTATTATCATTATTATTATTTCTCTTATCATTATTACTATTACTACTTTTGTTATCATTATCATGAATATTACTTTGATCATTATCATAAACATAATCAGTATTGTTATTCTTATTCTTCTTATTATTACTATTATTACTATTAGAGACATGGTCACCAATGTTATGAACGGTAATAAAAAAATGTTATGAACGTATAATAATAATGGTAATAAAAAAAATATTGCTCGTGTTTAACAACAATGGATATAATAAAAATGATAATAGTAATAATGATTGTATCCATCGTTATTATTATATCTTCAGACGAATTTGATTGTTTATTTAACATTAACTTTGACACGAATTCTATGTAACAAAGATAAAGAAAGACCAATACAATAATATCAGAATTAAATCACTTGAGAAAATTAAAGTCAAATAGATCCGGCTTACAAACTGGCCAACATTTATTTTAAAATTGTTAATGCAGTCCTTAATTCATATGCCTCCGTGGCACAATTGGTTAGCGCGTTCGGCTGTTAACCGAAAGGTTGGTGGTTCGATCCCACCCGGGGGCGTTACTATTTACTCAAGCTGTGTGTATGTTATGTTCAAACATTGACAGAAAAGCGACCTCTCTGAACTGAACAACCATAAAAGTGTAAAGGCTTTCACACAGCGTTCACAACAGAGTGCAACTTTTTTTTCAACAGATTCCCGACCACAATACACCACAATTAACACAGAGGTAGTAAAACTGAACCAACAAACAAATAAACAAAAACTACCCTCATGACTTCATTCAGTCAGGAAATGAATTGCAAACGCTGGTAAATTACTGGCAAGGGAAAGAAAAAATATACTCGTAAAAACTTTTTTCATTTTTCATTTTCTATATGGGATTTCAATTTAAAAATCGAGTCATTTCTTTATGTTGTATATTTATACCATAAATTTTCTCGGTTGGGAAAAGAATTATGAAAAACATACTAGAAATTAAAAGAAATTATAATTATAAATGACGTTACTGTTTATATTGGTATGATGTTCTTTCTCCATAATATCATCATAATTGTTATTATTATTATTATTAATACTATGATCCTTCTTACAATATTGATAATGATAATGGTAATCATCATAATTCATTATTAATGTTTTAATAATTATTTTATCATTATTAATACCATTGCCGTTTTTATAATTATAGTCTTATTACCATTATCATCTTCATGAACCTTATTTTTGTCATTATATCATTCTTAACATTATCATTATCATTGTTGTCATTATTATTATTATCATTATCATTTCTCTTATTATTATTACTATTAGTACTTCTGTTATCATTATCAATAATATTACTTTGATCATTATTATAAACATAATCAGTATTGTTATCATGATTGTTCTTATTATTACTATTATTACTATTAGAGACATGATCACCAATGTTATGAACGTTATAATAATAATGGTAATAAAAAAATATTGGTCATGTGTAACAACAATGGATATAATAAAAATGATTATAGTAATAATGATTGTATCCATCATTAATATATCTTGAAATGAATGTGATTGCTTATTCAAAATTAATTTCGACACGAATACTGTATAACGTAGATAAAGAAAGACCAATACAATAATAGCAGAATTAAATCACGAGAAAATTTAAGTTAAATAGATCCAGTTTACAAACTGGCCAACACTTATTTTAAAATTGTTAATGCAGTCCTTAATTAATGTCTCCGTGGCACAATCGGTTAGCGCGTTCGGCTGTTAACCGAAAGGTTGGTGGTTCGATCCCACCCGGGGGCGTTACTTTTGAAACAGCTCTGTATGTTATGTTCAAACTTTGGCAGAAAAGCGACCTCTCTGAACTGAAGAATCATAAATGTGTAATAGTACACCACAAGGAACACAGAGGTAGTAAAATTGAATCAACAAACAAATAAACAGAAAACTACCCTCATGACTTCATTCAGTCAGGAAATGAATTACAAACGTTTGTAAATTACTGGCAAGGGAAAGAAAGAAAGAAAGAAAAAAAAATACTCGTAAAAACTAGCCTCAAATATAAACTGACTTGTACGTGACAAAATTTCATGTTTTTTCTTTCATTTTCATTTTCTTTGTGGGATTTCAATGTAAAAATCTAGTCATTTCTTTATGTTGTATATTTAAACCATATATTTTTTCGGTTGGGAAAAGAATTATGAGAAACATAATAGGAATGAAAAGAAATTATAATTATAAATAACATTACTGCTTATGTTGTTATGATGTTCTTTCTCCTTAATATTATCATTATTGTTGTCATTATTATTATTACTATGATTCTTCTTACTATATCGAAAATAATAATAATTATTACCATTCATTATTAATGTTTTAATAATTATTTTATTATCATTACCATTACCGTTATTGTGATTTTTGTTATTAATTCTATTATTATTATGTTTATGAGTATTATCATTATTATTATCTTTGTTATTATATTAACATAATGATGGTAATTGTTATCATCAACATCATTACTGTTTTTGTGTTATTATGTTTTTCATTTTTATTTCTATGATGATAATTGTTAATATCATTATTATTATCATTATGAAAATAATGTAAGTATTATCATTATCATCATTATTATCTTTATTAGTAGTAGTATTACTACTTTTCGTATCATTATCATTAATAGTACATTTATCATTATTATAAGCATAATCAGTATTGTTATTATTATTACTTTTAGATACATGATCATCAATGTTATGAACGTTATAATAATAATGATAATAAAAATAACAGTCATGTTTGATAATAACAGTAACAACAATGGATATAATAAAAATGATAATTGTATTAATGATATTATCTATTATTATTATTATATCTTCAACCGAATTTTATTGGTTATTCAAAATTATTTTCGACACGAATTCTGCATAACGCAGATAAGGAAAGACCAATACAATAATGGCAGAATTAAATTACCTGAGAGAAAGTAAGTCAAATAGACCCGGTTTACACACTGGCCAACACATGGGTTAAAACTAAGGGCGTCTTCTTTGGCGTCCTTAACTCTTAATACCGTATTTAGTTTAATCCTAATCCACCGTGTCCGTACCGAAGACGACACTCCGCTGCCAAACGGCGCGGCAATAATGTTCAGTAAAAACTGTCGTACTTACTATTCTATCACCACCGTTATCATGTAAACATGTCGGAGAGAAGAGAAATGTTGCGCGTGAAATTCGCTCTTTTGGGAGATTTCTTTTTGTAATGTCATGTCTTTGGTAATCATATTTAAGAAACTATTTTAGACGTCTTTTAAGATCCAAAATATCGTTTATATTTAATGTTTTCATAATGCTAATTATCTTATGCCTTTTTTTTATCTGTGTACTGCTTTGCCTCCTAATTATTTAAAGTGATCTGTAAATAATAATATAAACTTCTCAGATGCTTCTGAAGACCACCTTTTCCTTCCCTTCATCCCAGACGTACCTCCATGATTGAAGACAAGGCATTAAAAACTTATTATCAATCAATTCTTTATGCCTCCCAATGTTCCCAAAATCGAAAAGTAAGACTAGCATCATATCAAAGTAAGAAATTTCGTACCTCTATTTTCTGTACGCATTTCTTCAAGATTATCTGTTTCAAATATGATTTGTTTGGAATCTTAAGTTAATGGACTGTCTCTTTAAATTTCTATCAATTCTTGTGATGTTCCTAGTCTGTGAGATGGTGATGGTTCTCCCCACTGCTGTTGATGTGAAGATCCTGGTCTCGTATTTCTGGGCGTTTGGGAATAGGTTTTACAAATCTAAAGGGTGGGACCTGAGGCATGTTGTCTTTTTATTGCTGAAAAATCTGTGGTATTTTGAAACATTTCTGTGCAATGTTCTCTTCACACATAACTGTTGCATGTTGTGTAGGGTAGCGTTTGGAGCAAGTCATGCACTCATACCTGGAAATAAGCAACAAAATCATCCAAAAGAAATCTAATCAACATTCACCCTTCGTGTGTTCCTACGTATATGATATAGAAGATAGTGTTAAAGATATTACCTAAAGATTTGCAGTGCGATATAAAATTTACTTGGATAAATAAATCTTGCAATTTGCATTCAGACACTGCATTGTTAAAAGATTTTTATGACAACTGATATTCATTTTATATAGATTGGAGAAAAGGTGATTGTTATAGAAAGTTGTAGTCAGTCACTGAAGATGCAGTTTGATCTTCATATGATAAATACGAGGCACAAGTAGGCCTGATTATTTATGAAATGTCCTATTTTTTCATGATACCATTCTTCTATTTATAGTAATAAAATGGGTAACGAAACTGCTCTAACAACTATAAAATCAATCTTTATTTCAATGACACTAAAATACAAAAATGACATTCACCAATTAATATCCATCGCGCAGTTTCCTCGGACAGCTCTTTGCTGCGTTGAATCGTGTTGGACGAGGGAAACATGTTTTCTTCAGGATGCTCTTCAGGAGGTCCATAGAAAAGTATACTTGTAATTTTGTAGTAAAGTAGTTGAGAAAAACTCAGCACATAATTCTTCTTTAAAACACTGGTTCATATTTGATTTAAAACGTCAACTCGTGTGACCCTGACCATATAATTTTTGTTTCACTAACCAGGAAGTATGAGTTCCATGCCCGCAGCCTCTGAACTTCAAAGATTCCTCGTTGGATTATATTGGTGTTTATATTCATTACCATAAGTTATTTCCTTTATCAGAATATTTGATCGTTTGTGTAAATATATACAATTTCATTTTCATAATAAATACTAAGTATGAAAATTCTAAGACGATCGATATTATTGCCGAAAATAACTCTGAATGGCAACTCAAGCGATGGCACCCATGAAGTTCATGACGGACACGTGAGGTAACAGTACATGATTGATGGGATTAACTTGTCCCTTCTGCGGATGTACAGGATTAAAAGATGAGCTTAATATTAAAGCCTAGTCTAGAGGTACATTAAAAGTTGATCTTGGACGCTGCCAACGCCCATGCGCACTAGAGATCTGGATTAAATTTTGATAGTGGATTAACTTTTACGGCACGTACAGAAGCCGCCCTAAGCAATGTTCTTTTAAAATAGATACTGCAGTCAATATTTGCTATTCCTCCGTGGCACAATCGGTTTGCGCTGTTAACCGAAAGGTTGGTGGTTCGATCCCACCCGGGGGCGGTACTTTAAAACAGCTATGTGTATGTTATGTTCAAACCAAATATTCAAAAACCTGCAGGGATTAGACTAAAATTATTGGAAAAAGGCGTCACCATTGAAACGACCAAAACTAACCTTATAGGCTTGTAGATATTACTTTTCATTAAATAAACTTGTCTCGCAAATTAATAATAACGAAGTTATTTAGTTTTCAAAATACATAATAAGAATAATAAAACACGGGAGCTGCGGGAATACTGACCAAATTCTCCACTGCGCATGCGCGGGGTCTCTCGTACCCGTGCTGTTCCTGTTATCTCGCCTGTGACGTCACGGCCAGTGTCACGATTTCATTGGTCAATTTTTTGGCGGTTAATTTAATAGCCAATTGGAAAAGAATTCACGAGGGAAACAGCCAATGAATGAACATTAGCTAAAATAGAAGCTATGAAATTCAATTTTCAAATTAGTCTCGCCATGACTTCCGTGTGTGTAGAATGTCATATCAAATCATTCCAATATATAAAAAAATATTTTGAAGACGATGAGGCTAGCTTGAAACTATTACATGAACACGGAGTTCTACCCTCTGAAGTGCCCTGCGATCGGCCGTCGCGTCGTTCGTGCTCACGCAGACCTCTCGGTGCTTCGCGTGCGTACGAACGGCATGTGTAAGCGCCCGATGCCGACTTTGTTCGACACACTCCCCTGCCGTAAATACGTGGAGGATTCTTTGTTTTGCTGGGCGGGGGTGTGGGGGCGGTAGCCCCCCCTAAGAGGGGGATCGTAGGGGGCACAGCCCTCTGCAGTGTAATTTTCGTAACTACGATCGACATGCGGGACCGTCCGATGCCGACTTTGTCCGACGATCTCTCCTGCCGTAAATATGTGTAGGATTATTTGTTTTCCTTGGCAGGGGTTGGGGGGGCGGCAGCCCCCCACGAGGGGGTTGCAGGGGCACAGCCCCTTCATTAAACAATATTGTGACTAAATTAGTACTAAATCAGTATCATGCACATGCATGATATCAAGAGTGGCGTAACTCTGGTATGGAAAAGACAATCTAAACATTTCCGATGAAAACGAACACCAGAATCAACCGAACCAGAACAATAGAAATCGAACGAATCTAGTTTCGTCCCGAAAAGCGTTGGTGACGTCTTTTTCCAACTTTACCATTAGACTTCTCTGAAATGAAAAATTGTGAATATGTAATGGCTTTCACAGTATTCACATCTTTTTCCGTTATAGATTATCGAACACTCCCCCATCACATTTTTTGCATAACAATAACAATAACAATAATAATTAACAATGAAAAGAGGTGTTTAAAATCAACAGAAAATTACCCCTTGACTTCATTCAATCATTAAATATGTTGCAAAGTCAAAGATAGTGTTGGAAATTAATACTGGCAGGGGAAAGAAAAGTGCTTGTAACAACCAGTCTCATTTGTAACTCTTGAATTGTCTGTGTCATTTTTTCTAGGTAACTCAGTGTAAAAGTCCAGACATTTCTTCTGATGTATTTTAAGCCCTATTTTTTCTCGGTTGGGATAAGGACACAAAGAATAATAATGAATGATTATTGATGGTATTACTGTTGATAGTATGACTATTTTCTTTCTTTAATGTTACTATTGTCATTATCATTACCATTATTAGAATTGGCATTATTATTATTATTATTACGATTTTTCTTCATCTTCCTATTTTTCTTCTTATTGTTATTAGCATTTTTTATTTATTTATTTATTCTTTAGAACCCCATTAAACATTAAGATATCTATTGATGGCCATCTACTAACGAAATGTAGTAGTAATAGTCGGCATAATTTATCATGTCAGTCACTGTTAATGTCATTGCTAATATCATTGGTATTGTTATCATTCTCATTATGTTATCATTTACCATTTATAATGGTCAACATTATGTGAATAACTTTTAACAATAATGATATAGCATGGTAGGAAGCTGGAGTTCAATCAAGTAAGCTATGTAAATGCAGTAAAGTAGTTGGCTTTAGGACAAGTAAGTCATAACTCATAATTCTAGTATTTACATGTAGTACCATTCAAATTTCAATTATCTTAAAATCATGTTATTGCTTAAACTTGTAAAGAAGCCGTTATGCCAAAGGACGCTCCATGTGTGAGAGAGCTGGTATTGTCCACACGGTATGACACTTTAGCGAGATGGATTTATTTATGTACGCCTGACAGCGTCAATACTCCGCCCATAGACTTGAAATAATTTTGAGTATTTAGTATTGCAGCTAAAACCTAAAGAAAGACTGAAATCAGATCACCTGAGGAAAGCCAAAGTCGAGTATTCCTGGTTTTACATCCTGGCCAGCAATTTCTTAGAAATAAATATATAGACAAGATATAAATGAATGCATCCTAAGCTTGGTCTGTACAATCGGTTAGCGCGTTTGGCTCTTAACCGAAAAGTTGGTGGTTCGATCCTACCTGGAGGCGTTATTTGTAAACATCTATGTGTATATATATGATGTTCAAACCAAATGCGACCTATCTGAACTAAACAATTATAAATTTGTAATGACTTTCACAGTTTTCTTAATACATTCCCGAGCACTACATAATACGAAGAGCACAAAGGTCATGTTATTGCTTAAACTTGTATAAGGTAGTAAAAATTGCATATACAAACAAGCAAATGAGAAATTGCCCTCATGAATTCATTTAGTCAGCAAGTAAGTTACAATATTGGTTAT
>NW_020870606.1:227084-242084 GCF_003789085.1 Penaeus vannamei
ATAATTCCCCTTCCCTCCCTCCCCATTTTTACCGCTCTCTTCCCTTCCACATACAATCTCCCTTCCCATTATATTCCCCTTCCTCACCCTCGCCATTCCCCCCTTCCTTTCTCACTTTTCCCCCTTCCTCTCCCTTTTTATTATCTTACCCTTCCCCATTCTCACCGTTCCATCCTTCCTCTCCCTTTTTATTATCTTCCCCTCGTCCTCTCGCCCCTCCCTTAGCCGGCCGCAGTGGCCTCCCCTTCCCCTCGGTTCTCATTCATCGCTCTTCTCTCTTTCCCTTCCTGCTTCTTTCACCGTCCGCAGTCTTCCTCCGCTTTTCAATATCTTCCCCTCCCTCTACACCCCCTTCCCTCCGTCTATCCCCCTTCCCCTCCGTCTCTCACCCTTCCCCTCCGTCTCTCACCCTTCCCCTCTCTCCTCCTTCCCCCTCCCTCGCCCCTTCCCCCTCTACCACCCCCTTCCCTCCGTCTCTCACCCTTCCCCTCTCTCCTTCCCCCACCCACCATCCCCCTCCCTCGCCCCTTCCTCCCCACCCACAGCCAACTTTCGCTCTCTCCTCCCAACCACCCAAGCGACCTCCTCCCCCCTTCTTTCTCCGCCCGCATACCCCTCCCCTTCCCCCCCCCCCCACAACCCCGCCCACCTCCCCCACACACACATTGCCTGTGGCTTGGAGGGACACTCTTTATTTACTCGCGCTGCCGATCTCGCCAATCAGAGCGTAATTGGGGATCCCGAAATAGAAATGGTCTGCCGCTTCACACCTTATCTGTGACACACAGATCGACGTTAATATAGTACTCTAGGGAAAACCAATGACTATAGATTGGTGATTAGCTGTTGGTAAGGTAGTGTGTGTGTGTGTGTTGTGTGTGTGTGTGTGTGTGTGTGTGTGTGTGTGTGTGTGTGTGTGTGTGTGTGTGTGTGTGTGTGTGTGTGTGTGTGTGTGTGTGTGTGTGTGCGCAATCGTGTACATATATTCATATTTTTGTGGCGAATGGGCATTCTGTATTGCGGCATTTGTGGTGGAAATTCCCACGGTTTGCTGGTTGCTGATTGGTTGATTGGGTGTCTTGCATGCACGTGATTGGTAGAGCAGAATTCGGACGTGATAATGCGTTGTGTTAGATGGATATCATTTATTAGGTGGATTCAGACTGTTGTAACCAATGCTTTAGTGTATCATTAGTGGATATGGGCTTTTGGAGACTGAGTGTAGGGGAATGAAGGGTCACCGCTAACTGTTATTTTTCGTTTGACGGATTGATGAATGGGCTCAGTGACTGGCGCTCTAATGTGTATTTAATGACTGGAAAAGTTTACATCATTTTCATTTGTATAAGAAATTATTTGATGAAGAGGGAATGAGAATGAGAATAAAAGTAAGACAGACAGACTGAGAGAGAGAGAGAGAGAGAGAGAGAGAGAGAAGAGAGAGAGAGAGAGAGAGAGAGAGAGAGAGAGAGAGAGAGAGAGAGAGAGAGAGAGAGAGAGAGAGAGAGAGAGAGAGAGAGAGAGAGAGAGAGAGAGAGAGAGAGAGAGAGAGAGAGAGAGAGAGAGAGAGAGAGAGAGAGAGAGAGAGAGAGAGAGAGAGAGAGAGAGAGAGAGAGAGAGAGAGAGAGAGAGAGAGAGAGAGAGAGAGAGAGAGAGAGAGAGAGAGTAAGAAAGGAAAGATGCACAGGCAGAAAGCCAAAGAACTAACAAACAAACAAACAAACATAGAAAGCGAATACAAACCAGACAGAGAGAAAGACGACACAGACAGAACGAAGACGAAAGCAAGAACAACAACAAAGGAAGGGAAAGAGAGAGAGAAAGCGCGAATACGTACTGACAAGGCCGGATTGGAGGTGAATAATAACCTCTGTCGTGAGATTTGCAGCGGAATTCAGGTAACTAATTGACCGGAAGCCTTTATATGCCATTATCAGATCCTATAATTCTTTTAGGTTCAAGTTGCAGATAATTAATTGCCTCTGCTTCCGCTTCGGTTGATGTAGAAAGAGGAAACAAAATATATCCAACATGAAGATTCGTTACATCATGTCTGTCTGTCTCTCTTTCTCCTTCTTTTCCCTTCCCGTTCGTCTCTCCTCTCCTCTCTTTCTCGTTACATCATCTCTCTCTCTCTCTCTTTCTCCTTCTTTCCCCTTCCCGTTCGTCTCTCCTCTCCTCTCTTTCTCGTTACATCATTTTCTCTCTCTCTCTTTCTCCTTCTTTTCCCTTTCCGTTCGTTTCCCCTCTTTTCTTTTTCTCGTTGCATAATGATTTTCTGTTTCTCTTTCTCACTTTCTCTCTTTCTTTCTCTCTTTTTATATCTTCCTCTCTCTCTTTCTCTTTATATCTCCCTTTCTCTCTTTCTTTCTCCCCTTCTCGCTTTCTTTCCACGTTCTTCCCATTCTTCCTTCTTTCCCTCCCCCCTTTTCTCTTCATCTTTCCCATCCTCTCTCTCTTTCCTCTTTCTTTCTTCCCTCCCTTCCCCTTTTCTCTTCACCTCTCCCCTCTTTTCTCTCCCCCTCTCTCCTCAACTCTCTCCCTTCTCTCTTTGTCTCCTATCTCTTCTCCTTTCTCTCTTCCCTTCCTTCCCCCCTTTCTCTTCATCTCTCTTCTCTTTGTTTCTCATCTCTTGCCCTTCCTTCCCTTTCTCCTTTCTTCTCCCTTTCTCTTCAATTCTGCCCTCTCTTCTCTTTTCTTTTTCCCCCATTCTCCTCATATTTTCCCTCTCCTCTTTGTGTCTCACCCCTTCCCCTTTCTCTCCCTTCTCTTTTCTTTTCTTCCTTCCCATTTTCTATTAATTTCTTCCCTCTTCCCACCTATTCCCCTTTTTCCTTCCCTTCCTTCCCCCTTTCTCTACATCTCCCCCCTCCTTTCTTCTCTTATCTTCCGTACCCCTTTTTTTCATATCTCACCTCTCTTCTCCTTTCTTCTTATCCCTTGTCTCCTCTCCTTCCCTCCTCTCTTCGTCTTCCATCTCTTCCCATTTCTTCCTTCCCCTTTATCCTCATTTCTCCCCTCCTCTCTTCCTCTTTCTTCCCTCCCTCCTTTCCCCTTTTCTTTTCGGCTCTCCCCTCCCTCTGTCTCTCTCTCTTCTCCTTTCTTCCTCCCCTCCCTTCCCCCCTTCCTCCTCATCTCCCCTCCCCTCTTCCTTCCCTCCTTTCCCCTTTTCTTTTTGTCTCTCCCCTCCCCAGTCTTCCCCTTTCCTCCTTCCTCCTCTTCTCCCCTCCTTTCTTCCCCTTTCTTCCTTCCCTCCCTCCCCCACTTCCTCCTCATCTCCCCTCCTCTCTTCCTTCCCTCCTTTCCCCTTTTCTTTTCGTCTCTTCCCTCCTTTCTCTCCACCGCCTCCACTTTCACGGTTGCTTAAAGCCCAATTGCTGTCTAGACGGCATTCTTAGTGTTTCTATAACTGCTTCATTTCCTATCTTCGACGACGAGAACAACATCGGAAATGAGAGGCTGATCGGCTGCCGATACTGTGGAGAGGCTCCGGGTAATATTTCAGTGAGGATTGTGGGTTCATTTGTCTTTTTCTTTTTTTCTTGTTTTTTATTTGTTTGTATATATTCCTCATATTCTTTCCCTTTTTTTTTTTTTTTTTTTTTTTTTTTTTTTTTTTTAGCAGGAATCACTTGTGTGTATACGCCAGGGAGAGTGTGATTGCTGAGAGCCATGGATACGCAGATATGCGACTGGGGTATGTATGTATATATGTGCATTCAGATAGAGGACCAAGGCAGAAAGAGGGGAAGATAAAAAAGAAATGAATGTATAAAAAATAATATAAAAAATTATATATATATATATATATATATATATATATATATATATATATATATATATATATATATGTAATATGGAGATTTATAGAATAATATAGAAATAAATACAGAAATGTATAGAAACAAAGAAACGTATAGAAAAAAAATGATTGATAAAAACAAGCAAAAACATAGAAGAATGAATATATAGAAAGTGAGACAGAGTAAGAGAGAAAAGGAGAGAAACGGGCAGATAGATGGGTAGATAAGTAGACGGAATTAGATAGAAGAATGTATAGGTAGGTGGGTAAGTAAACAAACAGAGAAAAAACAGAAAGATAGACAGAGAAAGATATAGATAGATGGATGGATAGGCAAGGTAAGCAGGTTAATAGATAGACAGACCGATAGATGAGCGGACAGACAATGACTAAAGCATAAAAAGACAAATCTCACGGCCACAGGCAAGATATACCAAACTTAACTTAATCAAAGACTAAGGCTTGGTCTCTGCCAAATCCCTCTCTTGCAAGTTTAGTTTGCAACTCATTTTGGAGAATGTAAAAATGTATAAAGAAAGTGTGAAATATTTCATGTAGATAAATGATAAGATACAGTAGAGTGGCATGCATAAAAAGGTAATTGAAGAAACAAATGGATACATAAAAAAATATAGAAATAGATAAACACACAGATAGATAGATAAATATACAGGCAGACAGATACGTAGATGAATAGGTAAAAAGGAAGAAAAACAGACGTTTATATCAACGTACAAATATAATCATACGCAGACAGACAGATAGATAGACAGATAATCAGGAAGAAAAACAAACACTTACAGTTAGACACATGCATAATAAAGAAAAATAGAGAGTAAAGCTGACACTTGCGTATATTGGCCTCAGTGCTACGACCTTTGCTGCGGCATAACACCCATCAAAGTCCCGCCAGAAGGAGACCAAGAACTTCACAAAATTAAGAAAGTTTTCTTCTTAACCTCGACTCCAGATTGGTGGCGGAACTCACACGCGGAACTTTCTCAGGGAGAGTGGCAGAGATACACGGAAAGTACGGAGAGGAGATGGAAGCAAGAAAGAAAGAAAGAAAAAAAATAGGAAAGAGGATAAAAAGAGATACGGCGAGAGAGAGAGAGAGAGAGAGAGAGAGAGAGAGAGAGAGAGAGAGAGAGAGAGAGAGAGAGAGAGAGAGAGAGAGAGAGAGAGAGAGAGAGAGAGGGAAAAATAAAATAAGTTTTGGATGAAGAAACAAAGGAACCATAGACGGGGAATGTCAGAATGAGACATCTTGCACAAACAAGCGATTAGGAAAGTCTTGATGGGATTTCTGAGGAAGAATTCTGATCGACTACCCCGAGGCGGCCGCGAGATGGGGAGAGAGGGGGAAGGACAAAAAAAAGATAGAATACGTGGGGAGGATATAAAGAAGCAGGGAAGAAAAAGAGAAAGAGAGGGAGAGGGAGATGATGTCAATGTATGCATCTATCCATTTATCTATCTGTCTATCTGTTTTGGGAGAAGACACAATTTTTCTTACCCCGAATAAACGCTACCTAAAACTATATAAAGTATAACAGTGCAACGAGTAGCTAGTCTGTGTTACCCGATCTCAAACATCCATGGATAAATTTTACTGCGTCAGAGATGGGTAAAAATAGCTTGGCTTTGGCTTTCGAAGTGTGATTTAAAGCTACAATTTCAGCGGAGTTTGTCTTGGATATAAGTTAATGCATATGAGAGGTTATCCACTTAAGTTTACTACACTTTATGGAGGTCAAAGGTGTAAGACGGGAAGAGCTAGAGGAATAGTAAGCTAACCGGCCTATCATATATATCTATGCAATGCAGGGCTCTCACAAATGTAGGTCAGGGATTCCCTAGACTTGGGCTTAAATATCCCTAGATTGAACAGAATGTTCCTAGCTTCCTAGATCCCATTTTAAATTCTCATTCAAAAGAAAATCATATTTTTATAGAAATGTAAGGTGATATTGGTGGAATTCTACTTAAAGGGCGTATGTGAAGTAATTACCGTGTACTGTTTTTTTTTTAATATTGTTCAATAATGTATGCTTTGCCTATTCATGCAAAAAAAAAAAAAAAAAAAAAAAAAAAAAATCGAAGAGACTCTGGTATCCCCAAAAATCCCATAACAACGCCCTTAGAAACAAAGATGCAAAACTCGGCGGTCCTCGGCAATCTCCGGTTGTGACGTCATTTCCAGGAACAGGGAGAATCTTGTTGAATAAGGTGATACACAGTCACCGTAAGTCAAGTATATCACGGAAATGTCCCAGTTTCAAGCTATTAAAGTTTGTAACAAAAGATACCGCTGCGTTCTGTAGCAATTCATTGTTCCCATTCATGTCACCAGCTATTTGAATGGTCAAAAGACCGCGACAGAGCAAGGAAGTGGACACGTTTTGTGCATGCCAAGCAGAGCAACTTTCAGCCTGTGTCAACCAGCATACTTTGCCTGAAACACTTTAAGCTCGATTGCTTTGTGAACAGAATGGCTTACGACATGGGATTTGCAAAATGGTAGGCCATTCCCAATTTATATTTGTCATGATCACAACAGCACAAAACAAAATCTGCAAGAGCGCTTTTTAATTGGCGGCGTAGCAAACATTCATTGAGTGGGTACGACACAGTGTGCCGAGTGCATTGCAAGTGTGCATGTAATACTACACAGAGGTCGGGTAGGTACACTCCAAAAACCACAACACAAATAAGCACCGATGCCCCTCCACTTGCAAATGAATGTAGGCCTGCACCACGGGTACAGACAAGAGATAGCTCAGCTTGCAAAATTTTGTACCATACATGTACCATACAGAAGTGGGATCATACGTTCGACTATAAAAATAATTTAGAAAATTACCATTCATTCAATCTCTTCGGGTCTCGACGCCACTCCCTGGCTGGTTTGGCACAACTTCCACGACATCCACAGCATCGGGCTCGTGCATGTACGGTCCCACAACCATCAACCCTTGATATTCATCTTCTTCCAACTATTCGAAGAACTCTGAAGAACTTATACCAATGTCCACGTTGGAATATTCTGATGAAACTTCACTGTCGCTGTAGTCTTGTAGTGAGTCCGCCATGTACAATGTATTGAATGCAGAGAAGGCTGTGATCGTGTTTTGGAATTGACGTCACACATCCGGGTTCCGGATTTTCGCGGGAAAATAAAACTTGACTTCGGAAAATCGAAATAAATCGATTTCGGGGAATTATTTTCAGATTTCCTGTTTTACTCTTATTAGAGAGATAGTTTGTGTGCTAATTCTCCCTTTTTCAAATTTTCAGTTGTTACTTCACATAAGCCCTTTAAGAGGCATATTTTAAATCTTTATACTGTAATATAATTTAGTATTTTAAGCTTTGGCATAAGGAAAAGAATATAAAACTCTGTTGTCTGATTAAAGTGTATTGTCTAGGATCTTAGTAAGTAAAATGGAATCCTGTATATTGACTAAAACTAATCTTCAATAGATATTAGCATAACTTAGAATAATAGTCTAAGATAATTATACTCCTAAGTTGGTTCACACAAATTGCAATAGAAGAGTAACTATACAGTAGGCTACACTGATGTGTATAAATATTAATATTTGTTGCAAAACTTTATGCAAACTTGTTTTTTCCCCACAAAACTGCACTACTATGATTAAAAATGTGTTATACAACTTTTTGATTTCTGTTCTGTCTAATATAATAATCAAAATTAATATGCAAGTATATTAAAACAGTTCCTGGGTAACTTTTCGACTTCAAAACAATTTTCTTGAGGTGTAATAGCTTTCAAAAAAGAAAAGCAATTAAAAAGAAAATAAAGCACTTTCAGTTCACACTTATGAAAATAATAATTTAAGCAATAATATCACAAGATTCAGTATCTAGCATTACTTTTGACATTTCGTAACAGCTCAGCTTGGTGTGTATAGCTGGAATGTGGTAAGGGATATCACAGCTGTTGATTCCATTAGCCAATGAATATCCCGATATGAAAATGTAACTATTGATCACTATGCTCTGCTATTTCGGCAATAGAGGCGATCTCATCCCTCCCTCACGCATTTTCCCTTCAGTGAAGATGATACCTTATTCTAAGCATAAATCCGTAAAGTATCACCAAGTATGACCAAAATTCCCCAGAAAATCCTCAGAAAGCTCAACTCCCCAGATTTATCCCAAGATGAACTGAAATGTACCAATCTGGGGACAAAATCCCCAGAAGTGGGAGCGCTGATGTAATGTTCCGTGAGGAAAGCATCTGCTTTCAGTTCTAAGAGATACTACTTTGTATGCTCATTTCTGACTCCAAGGAACACTGTATGCAAATGCTTGGCATCTCACTCTAGTTGCTTAGCAACACTCTCTGGCTTCAGCATACAGTACTCCTTGGAGTCAGAGATGAGCATACAAAGCAGTATCTCTTAGAACTGAAAGCAGATGCTTCCCTCGACGAGTTACTCACAACGTATCGTTCTCGTGAAACTGCCACATTGACCACACAAGAATTGTGACCACTACAACCTGCAACAAGAGCTGTATCTGCTTATAAGAAGAAAAAGAAGCAGGAAACAGCCCTGAAGACTGCGCCTCAAACAGATACTTCCTGTCTTCACTGCATGGGGTATGCCCTCCTGCAGGAGCAAGAGAGGTTAATGGTGCCTTGTTCAGGTTTTGGGCAGGCACCGAAGCAAGATATGCTACAATTGAATTGGAGTTTGTAGCAGTCGTATGGGCCATGGCCAAGTGTAGGTATTATCTGTAGTTATTACCTCAATTCACATTGACGACGGACCATTGACCTCTGATACCCATCCTTAACTCTGACACTGGATGCAATTGACAGCCCCAGACTTCAACATTTGAAGAAGGTTGCTAGATATATCTACACAGCTGCGTGGCATAAAGGGAAGGGCATTGTCATGCCAGATACCTTGTCCTGTTCTCCTGTGGATGACTCTTCCCCTGAGGACATATCCCTTAGTGATAAAACTTGTCATGTTAACCATGTGGCCACCTGTAGTGTGACCAAGCGGTATTCAATTACAGGTACAGAAGTACGCAAAGGTTAACTTGTATCAGAAAGACTGTGAAGATCGTCTATGTTATACTCCTCAGTAGAGTGACTAATGGTTTCCCAGTCGCTCTCAATGAGCTGGATCCAGATTTGCTTCCACTTTGGAAGATCTGTGAGGAGTTGTACCATGATGAAAAGTTAGCACTCTAAGGATCCCATATTATTGTCTCAACTGCCATCCGTTGAGATGTTTTGGCCCACCCGTACCATAGTCATTGTGGTGTAGAAGCTACAAAACGTCATGTTCGGCAAACAGTATGGTGGCCAGATATTAACTAACACAGTGAGCACAGTGCATGTAAACCTTGTCATATTTTGCTGCCCAGCCAGCAGCAAGAGCCCATGATGTTAAAAGAATCCCGTGTCAGCGGCTTTCTTCATGACTGCAGGAAAATCTTTTTTGTGTATGCTGACTGGCTCTCAAGTACTTTCATTGATTCTTCAGCGAACTAAGAATTCCAATTCTCCTTCGTACTGATGAGGCCTTCAGTTCATGTTGCATTATTTTCAAGATTTACTGCATACAAAGTAATGGGCATGCAGAAGCACATAAAAATTTAGTCCAAAACCACAGTATTTGCACAGTAGTTGTAAGACACACTTCCAAACATATGAGTCAATGGGATTATCAGCAAATATACTCTTTTGCATAGAAGTTTCATACAACAATTGTTGCTACAGAGAGAGAGAAAAAAAATTTGCACATATACGGTAGTATTGCATCGAGAATATATGTACTTGAGCCATAACAAATTTATATATATATAATATATATATATATATATATATATATATATATATATGGCTTCAAATACTCTTTGAACTGAACTAAAGGTGTCAAACGAAATATCAGTATAGATTTGCGGGAGAGCTTTCTCCAAGAACTGTTTCTCTAGGGTGATTGCAGAGCACGAGGTAGGTTTTCAGGATGTTAATAGCGAGGAATATGGTAACAAATTTCCAAGCGTTTATAAAGTTCTTGCAATATAAAGATTCAGGATGTTTGTGCACTGAATTTGAAACCTAATCGTGATGTTATTAAAAGTTTTCTTTTTAGTCTACTGATATATTACACGAGTTGGGTGGTTTCTAACATTGATATAGAATCATCTTTCTGTATCTGTAAACTCTGGAATTCTTTGTGGGACTATCTTTTCGTTTTTCTTTTCACTGTTGAGAGGTATGTCTGTAATTTGAGTATCCCACAACTTGTAAGAACATATGTTGATGAATTTTCATTTACATCTTTAACATGAAAATGTCAGACTTTGCTGTATTATTGCCTATAGTAAACAATAATGGTAACTCAACTTCATCTTTTCTATAGAGTTGACTTCATTACATATCAATACATAATTGGTGGTATTAACTCATTGTTTTGTTCATGTGCATGATAGGATAAGAGTAAACTTCCCATATTATAAACTCCAATATGTAAAGATGATAATGTGATTATATATAGTATTTTATATATACCTATAGAAGCAAAAGATTTATTTTATACTAAGATATATTTTATACATATTATCATATATGAACGATCCCTGTGACCTGAACGCCCCTGGTGGCAGAATGTAGAACCACTGGAGGAACAATAACAATAAACCCAGCACTAAGTAATGAATTTTATTTTATCCTCACAGGTTCTATCTGCTTACCCATTACCTATATATATATATATATATATATATATTATATATATATATATATATATATATATATATATATATATATATATATATCAGAAGGAAAAGGAGGGCCAGGGCTGTGATGAACATCTTTATTATTATGTAACGTTTCGAAGAGTTATCTCTCCATCATCAGACTAAAAACAGAGAATACAAGAACAAATAAAATAAAATAAAAAGAACAGTGGCAAAAATAGTTCAGAGCAGAGTAAACAAATCAAATGGTAACAGGTGAACAAAAAAGAAACAGTCAGAAACATAGTGAAAAAATGAAAAACTTGGGTGAGGGTGAGACATACCAAAGACAAGTGAGGAAGTGCTAGTTACGGTGGTTGAATTACACCGTAAACAACTGAATGGCTGTACTATTGTTCAGATTAGGTTTCATCTTGTGGATATACAGGGATTCTGAGATGAGAAAGTCAAGTTTGTTAGATGTTGTGGACAGAATTTTAAAATCATTGTGAGTGAACGGGTGATCTTGTGAGTGTGAATGCTGACGAACAACAGAGAAAGACGGTCTGCTCAGAGGTAGGCTCGTCCTGATAGATTTGCCCATATGTTCGAGTGTTCTATGTTTGAGCCATCGAGTGGATGACCCAATATACAAGTACAATGTTGAAGTTGATCTGAGGGAATGAATGTTTAAGTATTTCACGTAATTGTTTACGAATGGTAAAACTTATATCACCGAGATACGGTAATTTTATGAACTTTGTTTCTTTGTGAGCGGTGAGGATTTTTATGGGTGGGCATAGTTTATTATCCAAGAATGATCTTAGGGTCTTGTAAAAAACGTTATCAGGAAAACCATTACTCTTGAAATAATTGACTAAGAATTTGATTTCGTCATCAAATTGGATCCAGGTAGAGCAAATATTAAATGCTCTATTGATTAGAGTGGTTATACTGAAAATTTTATACTTCAAAGGTGTGAAACTTAAATAATTCATTCCCAAACCGGTGAAAGTAGGTTTTCTGTAAACCGAAGTAGAGAGACGTCTGTTGGAAATCAATGCGTCAAGAAAGGAAAGTTTGTGTTCTTTTTCTGCTTCGCATGTAAACTTAATGTTTGGATGTTGTTCATTAAGATATGACAGAAACTGTTCAATGTATGAATACTGTTTGAAAAGAAGAAACGTGTCATCCACGTATCTTTTGTAAAATATTGGTTTGAAATTATCTGGGCAATCATTTAACCAAATTCGTTCGTGATGGCAAAGAAAAGTATTAGCATAGCTAGGGCCAAGGGGTGAACCCATGGCTACACCGTCAATTTGAGTGGCAACATTTAGAAAGGAATGAAACTGTTTTTTGTTGAGACCAAAGTGTGACTAAGACTCGTCAGATGTGGTGTCTGTGATAATCTGGGTGGTTCTGACAGAGGAACGTTAGTGAATAGAGATTCAACATCAAAGCTTGCCATTATAGTAGAATCATCAATGTTGAGTTGTTTAATTTAATTTACAAATTCCAAGGTGTTGGCAGTGGTGTACTCATTAGTGGTAAGGGGTTCTATGATTTTAACTAGGAATTTAGCAAGGTTATAATTAAAAGTGTTAATTGACGATACAATAGGTCTTAGAGGTGTACCAATTTTATGAACTTTGGGGAGTCCATATAAACAACCAGGACGGGAGCCAGAAGCGAGAATGGAATTATATGTGGCTTCATTAATGGTTTCTTTAATAGGTCGTAAGAATCTGTTTAATTTATCTTCACGGTTGAGGAGATGGCTGCTTAAGTCAGCATCTAGGAGTTTGAATTTTGACGAGTCTGCAAGAATGTTAGATATTTTGCTATTGTATTGAGTCTTGTTAAGGATTACTATGCCTTTTCCTTTGTCTGGTCTTGTTATCACAATGCTATCATCGTCTTTTAAATTTTGAACATTGTCCTTGTCAACCACTATAGTATCAACTCGTTGTTTAGAAAAAGAATGCCTCTGCCTTCAGAACTACGTTCGAATATAGTATATATATTCAATTGTCCTAGATGTAACGCTAGGTACATTGGGTCATCCACTCGATGGCTCAAACATAGAACACTCGAACATATGGGTAAATCTATCAGGACGAGCCTACCTCTGAGCAGACCGTCTTTCTCTGTTGTTCGTCAGCATTCACACTCACAAGATCACCCGTTCACTCACAATTTTAAAATTCTGTCCACAACATCTAACAAACTTGACCTTCTCATCTCAGAATCCCTGTATATCCACAAGATGAAACCTGACCTGAACAATAGTACAGCCATTCAGTTGTTTACGGTGTAATTCAACCACCGTAACTAGCACTTCCTCACTTGTCTTTGGTATGTCTCACCCTCACCCAAGTTTTTCATTTTATCACTATGTTTCTGACTGTTTCTTTTTTGTTCACCTGTTACCATTTGATTTGTTTACTCTGCTCTGAACTATTTTTGCCACTGTTCTTTTTATTTTATTTAATTTGTTCTTGTATTCTCTGTTTTTAGTCTGATGATGGAGAGATAACTCTTCGAAACGTTACATAATAATAAAGATGTTCATCACAGCCCTGGCCCTCCTTTTTCTTCTGAGATTACGATTCCCGAATGGAAAATCAACTGCAGAAATCATTACGAGAATATATATATATATATATATATATATTATATATATATATATATATATATATATATATATATAATACATACATGTACATATATATATATATATATATATATATATATATGTATATATTATATGCATATATATATATATATATATATATATATATATATATATATATATATATATATATATATATATATATATATATATATGTATATTTATGCATATATATATATATATATATATGTATTTATAATTTATATGTATTATATATATGTATATATATACATATATATATGTATATATGTATATATACATATACATACATAAGTATGTATATGAACATATATATATTTCTGTATCGATATCAAATACTTTGTTTAGCTTCAAAAGCATCAAGCACAAAAACATCTTTGCTAGAAATATATCGTTATTTGCAATCTATGTAGCATTGGAAATGCATAAAAAATGGCTACAATATTGTTCAGTGAAGCTGTTATTGTAAAATAATTTTATACAAAGTATATTTCCATCCGAAATAAGAATTATGTTACCGATTTTTTTCCATGCAATTATTTTCTCTATTTTTGTTAACTAAAGTCATATGAAATTAATATCCTGTTAAATATCCGCTTCGCATACACATTGGCATTGCTTTAACACTAACGAAACGTTTTTCAAACATGTTTTTAAAATGAAACTAATTAGAGATTCAGAGGTACATGGGATGGAAAAAAATATATATGATGCAGTGTAATTTGACTCTTTCTCTGAGTTTCATTCATAAATTAAAGGTTGCCATAAAATATCAAATACACTAACAGTATTTTTTTCCCTCTGCGATGATAATAGTGATGCATTGTATATACATGTGTGTATATAATACTAGAATTCTTAAATATGAAAACGACAAAATGTAAAAAGAAATTTGGAAAGCATATACATGAACACACAGCCAACATGAAAGTCCCATCAAATCCCAGTTCAATGTGTGCTTGCAGAATACCCATTACGCAACTTTTGCTTTTAAGGAGAAATATCAGAGGTAATTCAATGTGGAAATTATATAAAGGCGGTGCAAATGAGCATCACGAACAAGACAGAACTAATAACTGCCTGTTTCTCTTACTTTAATGAATGATCCAAATGAGAGAGAATAGAGAAATCCGCATCTTAGGCATCTACACAGTCAGCAAACGCTACTCTAAGGAATTAACGAAATAAACAGAACTATGAATGGAGTGAAATAGTGCCAGCGAATAAAACTCACAACACCCAGAGCTCATGCATTATCAAGATGAAAATTTAACCTTCCAACAGTCAACATATTCAAGATAGTTTAAGTTCTCGGATAATGATCACAAATAAGATAAGTGGCGAGGAAAGGCAGCCAATTTACTGCTACATATAACTCAATTTGCCAAAGACGCAACGATATCCGAGAAGTACAAAATTACATGGATATACTGCGACGATACCTCTTCAGTACCTTGTAAACATCACTAAAAATATAATAATGACAGAGGAAACCGCTCTGAGCTAGGAAGAGAATTATTCGAATTATAATAAGATACATTTATATGAACCACAATTTCGAATATATGATCGATGTAATGAAGGCCTATTTACCTTTACGTCTCATGGTTACATGGAAAATTCTATTATAAAGCACCCAATACCTTCATCCTTAATTTCATGATGGCTTGTTAAACCGCATAAAATACCTTACTTCCCTTGTTACCGTTGAATCTCAGAAGACGACCTAACAATAAGAGCTGAATATATGCAACTTGTTAAGATAAAATTAGCTCAGCAACGACTGATAAAAGAGAGAGAG
>NW_020870606.1:262084-266233 GCF_003789085.1 Penaeus vannamei
TGTGCATATATACGAGGAAAGAGGTTTGGTGATTTTTGAGTCATCTGTCTTTATCTATCTCGATCATCTGCCATTTTCAATATCCCGTCAAAAGAAAAGAAAAGATAAAAAAAGAGAAAGTAAAATGTGAAGCGCAGTGAGCGATATTGGAAAGAGACAACAAGATGTACGCTTGAAAATTGCTGTCATTGACCTTTGCTTCAATATTCCATTTTGGCGAAAGCTGCAGTTGCGTCGGGTCTTCGTAGATAATACTGTTAAATCTAAAAAAGAAAGTTTTAGGAACGAAAGAAAGAAGTGAAAAGAAAGAGAGATGGACAAGATATACGAGAAAGAGGAAAACAGAAAACGTATGAGAGAGAGAAAAAAGAGAAACCAGACGAAAGAAGAGGAGAAAACGAAGATTTTAACAAAAGGAAAGTACAAGAAACATACAACGAAGGAAAAATATGCCAAAAGGAAGAGAAAAGAACCAAAAATAGAAAAGAGAAGAGGGAATCAAAGAGAGAAAGAAGGGGGGGGGGGGGGTAAGGGCTCGACCTAGTTTATAATGACTGACTATTTTCGGATTAGAATGTAATGGTATATTTTAAACGTATATTTGACTACATATCGGTCATGTGGTTTATATCTCGACTTTGCATAAACTGAAACGTGGGTATTGCTCCGTAGACTTTTGTCCCTGTCTAAGTTGTTATTTATGTTTATCTTGTCTGTTTTATATTTCTCTTTCTCCTCATAGGAATGGAATGAGATATCAGAATAATATTATGTTTGAACACACATATGTATGTGTATAATAAAAACAATAACGAAAACCTCAACAATGATATTAATATCTATTATGATACTGATGATACTGAAAAGTGATAACGATAATAAAGATGGGAATGATGATAATGATAATAATTATCATGATATTATAACAAAAAATGATATGATACTCAATCTTCGAATACTAATACTGATAATGATAATAAGGAAAAAGCTAAAAATAATGATGACACTATTACTTCTTCTATTACTACTACTACTACTACTAATGATAATGATGATTATGATGACATTGATAACAATGATGAAAATGATAATTATCATAATGAATGAGATAATAATGATAATGATAATGGTAATTGTAATATCAACAGAAATAATAATAATAAATATAGCAATAATGATAGTAGTAATAATAATGGTGATAATGATAATGATGATAATGTTTATGATGATAATTGTAATGATAAGAATAATGATAATAATAATAACAGGTAATAGTAATCATAATCACAATCATATTAATAATAATAATGATGATAGTAATAATGGCAGTAATAATAGTAACGGCGATAATAATGATAATAATTATATAAACTATGATGATAATAAAAATGAATTATAAAATGATACATGCATAAATACACACACACATACATACACATACATACATACATACATACATACATACATAATATATACACACACATATATATATATATATATATATATATATATATATATATATATATATATATATATATATATATATGTATATATATATATATATATATATATATATATATATATATATATGTATATATATATATATATATATATATATATATATATATATATATATATATATATATATACATATATATATATATATATATATATATATATATATATATATATATATATATATATATATATATATATATATATATATATACTATTATATATCCTATACATATATACGGATATATAAATATCTGATGGAATATTTAGGTAAATCGGAAAGGAAATTACACATATGAAGCTTTGTTAGGAAATGTAAAAAGATTTTCAGTGCTGATAACTTTTATCGTTCCTTTTATCATTACCATTTGCCATTTGCAAAATTCCGCCAAGAAAGAGATCGAAGAAAAGAAAATTAATGTGTGAGATAAGATAAAAGTAGGAAAGTCAAGTGAGAAAAGAGAAAGCAGGGGGGAAATAAGAGAGAAAAGGACTGAAACTTAACAATGGAAAAAAGGAAAGAAAGAAAGTAAAAAAAAAAAAGAAAAAAAAAAACTTAACGAAACACAAAGAGGTAAAATAAAAAGAGGAACTGACAATAAAAAGGGGAAAAAAGGAGAAAAACAACAACAACAGGAAAATGTTAAAGAAAACCCAAATAGAATGAAAAATAAAATAGAAATAAAAAGAAAGAGAAGGAAAAGGTCACTTCGCCATAGCCACAGGGAACGCAGACAGGAAAAGCAACATTGAATATGAGAAAAGGAACAGAAGTCGAGACGCAAGACTATACACACATAGACAAAAAAAGGGCACACACACAACACACAATAGAGGTCAGGACATAGCGTATGATTTCAGTTTTTTGTTTGTATTATCATCGATTCTACTGCTATCATCATTATCTTTATTAATTGTATTCAAGTTCAACATCATATGCCGCTTCTAATACCTAGTCAAAAAATATAGAAGGAAAAATAGGTGGAAAGAAAAGGGAGAAAAAACAAAAACTCTAGATAAGAGAAACATTTGAAGTCCGTTTTGATTCACTTAATTTCGGCGCGTCATCTTAATCAAAGCTTTAGGAATATTGTTAAATCGCCTCGAATCTGGCTGGTATGTCGCATCCGGTCTCGCGTAGCTTCTCCGGGAAATGTAACCGCGTTTTAGGAACGAAAAAAAAAAGAGAAGGGTGAACGGGTATGAAAAAAGGAATGGGCGTGAAAGGGGCGGGGGGGGGGCGAAACAGAGTTTATAATTCTTGACAATTTTCGAATCACAACGTGGTGGTGTCTCTGTTCTTTTTTCTTTTCTTTTTTTGTTTTTCGTTATAGTTTCATTTTATTGATATAAATAGGTGATGATGATGGTGGCGATGAGGCTAAGGATGAAGGGTGAAGGTGATGAGGATGGTGATGATAAATAATGAAGATAATAATAGCGATTCTGATGGTGATGATTAAGATGGTGGTGCTGATGATAATGATAAATAGAAATTATAATGAGAGTAAGACTAATATAATGATAATGATGAACACAGATGAATAATAATGATAATGATGATAAAAGTAGCAATAATGATAATGATAAGAATGATGATAATGAAGGTTATGATGTCACCAGTAGAGATAATGATAATGATAACAATGAAGTCAGTTTTTTTTCTCTCTCCTTTCTTTTTCACTTTACCTTTACAGCTCTTAATTTGGATGGCTACAAAATAATTCTGTATTTACTGAAGATGCAGATACAGTTATACTCAGGTACATATATCAAGAGAGAGAGAGAGAGAGAGAGAGAGAAGAGAGAGAGAGAGAAGAGAGAGAGAGAGAGAGAGAGAGAGAGAGAGAAGAGAGAGAGAGAAAAAAGAAACAGGAAAAGGGATATGCAGCACTCGAGAAAGCCCATTTCCTGACCAGACCGCAAGCAAAAAAAAAAATAATTGGAAAAATCTACAGCTAAGGAGGAAGACTTCTTTTGGACGGAGCAACAACATTTACATAGGAACATCATCTGTACCGTCACTGCATAAGCGTATACAAGGCACCATTACAATGTCACCAAAAGGGTTGCTGAATATGTAAGTATAGATATCGTTTGTTATTCTTATTGTGAATGCGAATGGCCCAGGGAAACGGCAGGCTCGTTAGTCTCATATATATATATATATATATATATATATATATATATATATATAATATATTATATATATTATATATATATATATATATATATATATATATATATATATATATATATATATATATATATATATATATATATATATATATATATATATATATATATATATATATATATATATATATATATATATATATATATATATATATATATATATATATATATATATATATATATATATATATATATATATATATATATATATATATATATATATATATATATATATATATATATATATATATATATATATATATATATATATATATATATATATATATATATATATATATATATATATATATATATATATATATTATATACATATATATATATATATATATATATATATATATATATATATATATATATATATATATATATAATATATATATATATATATATATATATATATATATATATATATATATA
>NW_020870606.1:281333-284534 GCF_003789085.1 Penaeus vannamei
TAATGCGTTTTGCAAATAAAGCTACAAGAGAAAGAATATTATAGGTGAGTTTGGCATCAGGCAGACGGTCACCTGGCGAGGGAAGGCGTGGCTTAGTAAACGAGGTTACAAATAGGAGCCGCGGCTTTTAAGGTAGTTAGTAGACGTCCGCCTCTCGTACTGCACGTGTATTCCACAAGGATGTCGGTTGCCACCACACAGCGCCTGGTGCCAATTCGGCCATCGCCACACAAGGGCGTGACAGTGTCTAAGAACGTCACAGTGATCACAACTTCGGCTTCTCCCGCCACGTTAACGCCGCCCAAGACGGGACTCAAAAGGAAATTGGCAGATCCAAGTCCCGAGCCTGTGAAGTGTAAGCGACGCATCAACTTTAGTGGCGTCGGGTATGTAGTGTCGCCAGTGCCCGTGACAGTGGCCCGCCGAAATGCCCGTGAGAGGAACCGTGTCAAGCAAGTGAACAACGGCTTTGCAACGCTGCGCCAGCACATACCCGGAGCCGCCAAAGCCAAGAAGATCAGCAAAGTAGAAACCTTGAAACAGGCAGTGGAGTACATCAGGTCCTTACAGGAGTTGTTGGACACGCACGATGCCCTGATGCACCGCACCAACACGCTCGTCGCCTCCAGCCAGCCCTCGCCCGCGCCCAAGGAGCCATCCCACCCTTACACCAACGCCGTGGCGCCCACGACTGTCTTGTCCCAGCAACAGTATCGTGTTTTACAGTACCCAAGCTACTATTACAGTGAAAACGTGTCACCAGTGCCTGCGTCAGTGTACCCAATGAACGTGTCTGCAGTGTCTCCCACGTGCAGTGACGCAGCGGTGTCCCCAACGCCTTCGTACGATTCCGCGTATTCGTCGCAGTCCTCTCACGAGACGCCGGTCACGGTCACCACCACCAGTCTAAGCAACATGTTCAACCCCGCCAGCACCACGACGACCCTGCCGGACGCCTACGACCCCCTGGACGCCTACGAGTCAGCCACGTCGCCCGAGGACGAGGAGCTTCTAGACGCCATCGCCCTGTGGCAGCAGTGCCAATAGCAGGTCAGTAGCTACGCTCTCCTTGAATGGACGCGAACGTGCTTTTGATTCACTTATAGGTCTGTGCTGCCGTGAATCCCTGTGTCACGAGAGATGTTCAGTGAAATACAGGAGTTTAACTTGCTGTATGGGAGGGAGAGAGTGTGCGGGGAGTATTTGGAAAAAAAAACTCGTCCTGTGAAGTGAGTGAAAATTTGCACTGATTAAAATATGTTATTTTAGTTTCATATCATGTGTTTCAAGTTCGGGCGCTTAATGTCATAGGCAACTAATGCTTTTGCGATGTTCGGTAACCGAACCTCGTGACGTCATTCTTTAATACGGCGGCATAACCAAGATGCCTTTCCGGCTGAAGGCAGTGCGATCTCCTCCAGGTAGAGAGAGCTTAAAAGAGGTCTCCGTAAGTCTTTATAATCCTATCAGCTTCCTAGGGACGGATGTCGTGATAAACACCTTCCCGCCCCACCTGGGCTCGAGAGGATAATGGCTTCCTTCTTAGCCGCGACCGAAGAAAAGTGAGATTTCTCCCTAATAGAAAGAAGTGATTTCAAATAGACGGTGTAGCATGTACATATATATATATATATATATATATATATATATTATATATATATATATATACATATACATATACATATATATACATATACATATATATATATATACATATATACATATATATATATATACATATATATATATATATATATATATATATATATATATATATATATATATATATATATATATATATATATATATATATATATGTATAACACACACACACACACACACACACACACACACACACACACACACACACAACACACACACACACACACACACACACACACACACACACACACACACACACACGAACGCACACACGCATGCACTGCGACTACATTCTTCAGTCGTACTAAACAGCTTTTCTATTGGAGATTTCAATGGAAGAAAAAGTACTGATCCACCAAAGAAAAAATAAGAAAATATAGTTAATGAAAATAAAGATTCTCTACATGAGTTCTACACCTCTGTTCCCCTCGATCTCGCCCATCACGCTCGCAGCCTCAAGGGTTCTCAACAGAACGAGGTTGAGGGCGACGGGGTCACACTAGACGCGGGCTCTAGCAACGGTCCCCCTTTGTGTGTGTTCGGTCCCGCCCGCCCAGGCTTCGATGCCCCGACCCGTGGCCCAACATATGTGCACATAAATTTTGCTCCCGTTTCTTACCCCAAAACGATTGTTTATTCGAGCGCGCGTGGGAAAGTTTTGCGCCAATATCCCCGGCGAGACAACTTTGTCCTATTTTTTGCTTCTTTTTTTATCTGGGCCGAAGGAGGCCGATGTGTTCTTCTCGTCATTGGGAAAGTAGAGCGATATCTCTTAGGCGAATGTGATGTTTTATCATTTTGTAAGATGGATATATAACCGCCTTTTCTTTGGGCCTGTGATCGTAAATTTCGGGCGCTCGTTAAGCTTTCAGCAGCAGGTATTCAGGGCGAAGGGAAGCCGCAGTTCCGCCAGTGTCCTGGTGTGCGTGCGGTGGCTCCTGTCCTCAGAACCACTTGCACTTTCATAATTGCTTTCTCCATGACTAAGCTTTTACTAGTTAGTGCTCCTCTTCTTCGGTTTATTCTTCTTCTACTACTACTACTACTACTACTACTACTACTACTACTACTTCTACCACTTCTACTACTATTTCTACTACTCTTGCTTAAGATACCATAGCTAACGACATTTAGAATATTTGATAATTTTTCTTTGCTTCAACAAACGATCCAAGCAGAGCGCTGTTGATTGGCCTCGAACCCCCAGCCTCGGCGTCCTCAGCACGGCGCGAACGGCACGCGTATTCACTCCCCCCCCCCCACCACACCCCAACTCCCACCCCATATAGCCCTTCTGCTTCCCCCCCCTTCCCCCCTTCATCGCCGCGCGTTCGCCCACCCCTCCCCCGCCCGGTGGTCATCTCTGGCGGCGACGGAAGGCGAGGAAAACCACATTCTCACGTATTTTGGTACATCCTTCTTTCGTTTCTTTTGTAAAATTCTGTGGACTTATTGCTCTAACGATAACTTAGTCTCTCGTGGTAAAGTCCTCATCAGGGCCCAGGACTTCATTTTTGAATATTTCTTTTTTCATATGAA
>NW_020870606.1:298153-300653 GCF_003789085.1 Penaeus vannamei
TGAACGCAGCAACTTCGTGTCACAAAGCAAAAGTTGCCATTCTGTTGGCGATTTTCTTGCAGCACATGTTGCCTTACTGCTTGAGGTGAATTGTAATGGCGGTCTTCTGATTGTTTTAAAAGTCTCTGGCAGTTTTAAAGAAGTTATTCAATTTTACTTTATATCTATATTGTTTATTTTAAAATCTAGTTCACTTCCCTGTCAAAGAGCAATGCTTGTGTTCATTTCTTAAGGAAACGGATAGAATACTTATCCTTATATCAGTCAACAAAAACAACAGACACACTAGATAGAAGGGACTTGGGTTTCAGGCAAAGCATTTACAGGTTTTCACTTGAAAATCTGACAACAGGATGAGCGGCGAAAAATGTTAAAAGAAACAAATACAGTACGTGTCTTGGTGCTTGTAGCAATTTTCTTCTGCAGACTCTTTGACCAACAAAACTATCGCTGGCCATCAATTATCCAGACTTCCAGCGCAGTAATTAAAGGCTGTAGTCGGGATATCAACCTCGGGCCATTGGTTACAGACTACGCAAATGAGTGGCTGTAATCTCTCGGGTACAAATGAGAAACGAATTGAATGTTTCTGACCTAAATGTAAACTAGAGATTTACCGGCTATTAGTTCCGACACCCGCAGTCTCTCCTCAGGTAGCTATTGACACACGCTCGTGCAGGAGGCTAGTAATTAGAAGCAGTGCAAGGCTCATTAGAGGCTAAGTTCTCGTCATTAAAGTGAGGTTATGGCCGGCGATACACATGGAAGCGACCGGGAGGGAGAGACTGTCACTCGACCCTCTGACCTCGCCGACCTGGCCTATTAAGTAGCAATTATACACCTACATGAAAACAAACATGGGTGCAAATTTACAAACACATATATACGTACCTGTTTCCGTACGTACATATATACGTACATACATTTATTCATCAATAAGTTCAGTCATTCCTACATCTATACATACTCGTTTCTCCTCACGCACAACACTCACGAACGCGAGGCAGCGCCTCACTTCCCCGCCCGGCCCACAGCCAGGCCGGGCGTCGCAGCCCCCGCCCTCCGAGCCCGCCTTCCCGCCCGCCAGCAGGGAGTCGCGTGACGCCCCGCGCCGGCGTGCGCCCCGCGGCCGCCGACGGAAAGCTCTCACTGGACACGAGGGAGAGATCACAGGCAGGCCATTACGCGCGATAGAACACCAGTGTAAGAATGAGACAGGATATTCCAATGGTGTTTTCATGTCAGGCTGACACTGAAATTGCTGGGTCAAGGTAAGCTGAGGCGCTGCGTCTAGCATTAGAAGACACGAGAAATCGCTGAGGTGAAACGAAAAGAAAATGTTTTGAACTATATTACTTTTTTACCTTCATGTCTTACTGTGACATTGCTGTCTAATGCATACGAAAAAATAAAAACAAACACCGATTTGTTACAAATTTAATTACACCTACAGGTCAACTTTAGCCCCTGTGACCTCGCCTGACCTGACACACGGGCCTCATAAGGGCACCCACATGCCGTGTAAGATGCTATCATATATTCCTATTAATCTGCATATTAAGTGAAGTGCGACCGAGAGATAACACCAATACAAAAAAATGGAAGGAAAGAAACGAAAAAATGCTCAGTAAACAAATATAACGACGATAGCAATAATAATAATAATAATGATAATAAGCATAATAATGATAATTATAGTAATAATATTTGTAATGATAATAACAATAATAATTATGATAATAGCAATGATAATCATGATAATGATAATAATGATAATAACAATGATAATGATGATAATAATAGTTATAGTAATAATAATAATAATAATAATAGTATTAATAATAATAATAATAATAATAATAATAATAATAATAATAATAATAATAATATAATAATAATAATAATAATAATAATAATAACAGTAATAATAATAATAATAATAATGACAATAACGACAATGATAATAACAACAACAAACACAATAACAATTATAATGATAATAATAACAACAATAACTATAATAATAATAATAATAATAATAATAATAATAATAATAATAATATAATAATAATAATAATAATAATAATGATAATAATAATAATAATAAAAATGATAATAGTAATAATAATAATAATAATAATAATAATAATAATAATAATAATAATAATAATAATAATAATAATAACAAAATAATAATGATAATAATAATAATAATAATGATAATTATAATAAAATAAATAAATAAATAATAATAATAATGATAATAATGATAGTAATAATAATAATAATAACAAATTATGAAATTAATATAAAACAATGATAATTAAAATAATATAAAACAATGACGATTAAATAATAATGATAACGATAATAACAGTGATAACAATATCAATGATGATAACGGAAATGTCTTGCAGACTCCAGCAGAAAAGGGTATGGAGGAAGGAGGCTATTTTCTGAAAAGTCACTGCTATGCTATTGATATCGTCACAGCCCAGCA
>NW_020870606.1:308153-313153 GCF_003789085.1 Penaeus vannamei
AGAGGAAAAAGAACAAATATTGGTTCAAGGGACATAGTGTCGTAAAGGTAGGTCTTTTGTTAGGGGAAACAGAGGAATTGCCATAGTATAAGAACGGAAAAATGAGAAAGAAATAAGAAAAGAACGTTAATATTTTAACGCTCTTCACGTGTTGATAGATGTGATCATAGTTTCACACTTTTTAAAATATCTTTTCCAATACAGCGAAGCCATGACGGCGCCGAGGAATTTCTGAACTCTAAAGACGAGCGTATAAGAGCGAGCATTTGCGTCACTCGAACAGTCTCAAGGTTAAACTCCTTTTTTCTCTCGGGTGATTTTTTTCAAATTATTTTCATGGTTTCGTAGTTGCTGGTTTTGATTGTCATTTTTCGTATCTTTAGGGTAGAACAGGCAAAACGCCACAGGAAAAAGAAGGGACCGTGTTAAATGATCACGAAGAAGTAGCTGGCTTGTTTCTGAAGGGTCTTGCCTCCGTCTTCCAGTAAGGACAAGAGAGAGGCCCGAAGTGTTCAGTACACGGAAGGGGACATGGGTTTATTGATGGCCCTCGGTGTGTGGGCGTAGGAAGGCGTGAGGAGGCGGGCGAAGGGATGTTCCTGGTGGCGACAGGCGTTGGGTGGCTGGGCTGAAGGCTTGTCATGCCAGCTTACGACTGGAAGTGGAGGATTACCGCAGTATGTCGCGCAGAGGAAAAACATTTGAAAATGGAAAACACACACAAACATATATACATATATGTAGGTATATGCATGTATATAGTACATGTATATACATACATATGTACACACACACACACACACACACACACACACACACACACACACACACACACACACACACACACACACACACACACACACACACACATATATGCATGTGTGTGTGTGTGTGTGTGTTAGATCGATATTAATTTTACATTTAAAAGGTAAAATTAAACGTTCATATGTATGTCTGCACCTCATAGAATTGCCAAGAGACAAGGTTGGGGAAAATTCGCGGCGAGAACAAGACGCCATGATTCTGCTAGGCCAAGAGCTGGAGATGTTGTATATTTTTCTTTTATTGTTTCTTTTATTGTTTTCGATGAAACAGAATTACTCAAAGGAGACAATTTCAATTGTATTGGGAATGGAACTGAACATCAAAGTAAAGTGTAAACAAAGGAATATTGTGGAAGTTAGAAGGGAAGGATTGATAACTTATTCGTCAAGTAAATAATGAAAAGATACCGGAAGATTGGGGGGGGGTTGATCCAGTCTCACTTCTGTTTTTATTATACCTATCTTTATGATTATTACTGATTTATAATTAGTATACAAAGAGAAGGTGTAGAGTTAACCTTAGAATTCAATTAAGTTAGTAGAAGAGAATATTTCTTATATTTTTTCTGATGTATATTGCCAAAGTTCACATTGTGATAAGCCACCCTTTTATCAGTTGTATATGGAATAAAAAGGAAATGGTTAAAAATGTTTCAGTGACCGTTGTACCTTCGGTGCGCATTCAGCTGGGGAATGACTTCAGTCCTCCCCGTCGAGCCTCAAGACCGTTAAGTCATGTTGCTCCCATGATAATTAGGTAAGGCAAAATTAGGTTTTCTCAAGGTTTCCTTAAAAAACAGCACACACACATAAATGCATACACCACACACACACACACACACACACACACACACACACACACACACACACACACACACACACACACACATACACTAACACAGACACACACACACACACACACACACACACACACACACACACACACACACACACAGATATATATATATATATATATATATATATATATATATATATATATAATATATATATATATATATATATATTAGCATAGATCATTTGTTGCACTGAAGGGAGTGTGAAGGCGTGTGTGGAGGTGGATGCAGATCATGGGTCATCCGTCTGTAGTCATCTCTGCTCTGCCCAAGACGTCTTGCTGTTCGCTTGGTGTCATGCTCCCACGTTCTGAGATGTGAAATTGCACAAAAAAAAATCCATCACCTTCATGCATATGATTGATAAAAACGAATAAATTTAATAATCCTTCTTAAGAGGCATGTGGTGACATTGAATAATGTTTCAGACGTGGTTATATTCCATCATAATTTGATTTGTCATGATTTAATCATTTGGTTATTTAGATAGTGGATATTGATGATTTCATGATAGCACGGAACTATAAATCAAACAGTAAATGTATCTTATGAGAATTACACACGGGGAAGTTGAGAAAGAAAATTACTGGGAAATAAATAAATGTATTTTGAGTTAAGATGTATGAAATAGATAGGTATAATGTAATGGAGATTCAAAAATGAAATATTAACATTCTGCTTTTTATTCTGGCAATGGGAAAATGTAACAAACTGTAATAGGAACAGTATATGTATATATTTCAAAACATTTTAAACAAATCAAAATATTTTCGCCGATGAAGAGGCGCCGAACATTAAATGCCGCCACGTACCCGCGACAACTTTAATCAGACAGTGGCGGTTCCTGGGATATACAGCCTGGAAAGGAGAGACAAAAAGAAACAGAGAAATGAGACAGAGAAATGGACGGTAGGTGAGAATATTTCTTACAAAGGGAAAGGAAACATTATGTATCATTATAGGCATGGAGTCATAACCAAAGTGACTGACAGAGATATGCATAATAAACGCACATGACAAAATGAGTCGCCACATTAGTGTCAACTAATGTGGCGACAATAAATATCAAATATTAGATATTAGATGTATGCTGAATTTCTTTTCTTCACCTGACAGTTCAGTGTAAATGATCTAGGCTTCCAGGGACTCAACATCTGTATAACGCTCTATATCTGTCAATATGATTATGAAACGTAACTATCGAACTCATTCTCTTCCACGTCCATTTTTGCAGGCGCGGATTACGGTGCGTCTGACCACATACTTTTCTCGAAGAATTCCCTTGCCCCATAGCGCTGGCCAGGCCCAGACACCTTGCAAGTTGCTGTTGCTGCAGCTCGAAGACCCATCGTGAAGGCATTCATGCAGAACGAGCTGATCCTCGGGGTATTACAAATGATATCTCTCTACATGACCGTCTCCGCGAGCGTGTGTGGGGGACAAGCTGAGAAATCTGAGTCATGGAGCGTAACAAAGCACAGAGGAGAAGCGTCATTAGATTCACAGTATCATTTTCTTGACAAGTAGGGACTCCAAACGGTGCAGCAGACAGCAAATCAGACATGGGCGTCGGCGCTGTCCGGTTCGCGTGGCTGCGAGTCCTTCTCGTCTACCTCGCGACATGTAGGTGTTCCATTTAGTTCAGTATCCAACTTTAATATGATATCAAGATTTTTTTGTCGTTATGTTTTTCCCCTTGTAATAAACTAAAATTTTATATTATAGAAAAAATCGTTCTAATACCGGACCACCAACATAGAAGACTAAAAATACGTGTTTTGTGTAAAGAGAGAACATATCTTTCCAACACTGAAATTAAGCATGTATGTCGTGTTTCTTTTCTCTCGCTTATAATTTCTTGTGAGGTTTAAAAAAAAAAGACAGAAAAAATACGCAAAAAAGATACAATCGAGTAAATGTATTGTATTATTCGATTTTTATTACAGGAACCTGACTTTTTCTTTGTCTTTTTTGTGCTTAAACGAAGATTCAATTGTCGTCCACACAAAGACCCTGAATAATAAAGCTCTGTTCTTGTAAAGTCATATATGACAAGAGAGAAAAGGGAAGGCGCAACGGGGAGACGAAGGAGGTGGAGACAGAGAAGAAAAGAGAAGGTGGAAGGAGTAGAATGTGGTGATAAAAAAAGAGCGAGGGAGAAAGATAGACCAAAAGATGTGACAGAAAAGATTTTTTTTTCTTTTTTTTAGCATGAAAGGAGAAGAAGAGGAGGGAATGAAATCGAGATGAAGATTTAAGGAAACAGGAGAGCACAACGTGCGGTAGCGAAATATAAGTAAAGAAATAATGATAAAATTCAGATATCTCATTGCTGTAAACAATAAACTTGGGAAATTAATAATGTGAAAATACACACAAAAATCTGTCAGTTTTCAGACGAACGAATAATCACATGGATTATTGAAAATGATTGTATATAGAATTGAATGTCTTTTGACTGGAAAGAATTATCCTAATTCCTTTACTATTACTACTACTGCTATAACTCCAACTTTTATCCTTAATATTAGTATTATCATTTTTATGATCATTGTTATTATTAGTGCTACTATTGTTGTTGTTGCTGCAGTTATTTTATTTCTTATCATTGTTATTATTATTACTATTATCATCTTTAATATTTTTGGCAATATTATTATCATTATTGTTATTATAGTAATAATAATAATAAATACTTATGATAATAATGATAATAACTAATACTGCTACTACTAATAGTAATAATAACAATGATAATAATATTAACAATAACGAAAATGATAATAATGATAATAATAATAACAATAACGAAAATAAAATAAAGATAATGATATGAATTATGATAATAATAACAATGATAATGATAATAGTAATGATAGTAATAATAATAATGATAATAAATGATAATAACAATGATTATAATAATGATAATAATAACAATAATAATAATGATAATAATAGTAATAATAACAATAGTAATAATGATAATAATAATAATAATAATAATAATAATAATAATAATAATAATAATAATAATAATAATAATAATAATAATAATAATAATAATAATAATAATAATAATAATGATAACAGTAATTATAATGACAGTAATGATAATAATAATAATAATCATGATAATAATAATAATAATGATAACAATAACAACAACAACAACAACAACAATAATAATGATAATAATAATAATAATAATAATAATAATAATAATAATAATAATGATAATAATAATAATAATAATAATAATAATAATAATAATAATAATAATAATAATAATGATAACAGTAATGATAATGACATTAATGAT
>NW_020870606.1:337241-339741 GCF_003789085.1 Penaeus vannamei
GCTCCATCATCATAACACACATTCTGCACTCCTGGTACCTTCTCTCTCTCCCTCTCACCTTTTCTGCTTCTGACTCTGACTACTCTCTCTTCTCTGAACCTGGAACTCTCTCTCTCCTTCTGGACTCGACCTCTTCTCTAACTCTCTTGACTCTGAACTCTCTTCTCATCCTCCTGAACTCTGAACTCTCTCTCTCTTCTTGACTCTGACTCTCTCTCTCTCTGACTACTGACACTCTCCTCTGACTCTGGGATCTCTCTTCTCTTCTGACTTTGACTCCTGACTCTGACTCGACTCTGACTTCTGACCTCTGACTTCTGAACCTCTTTGACTCTGACTCTGACTCTGACTCTGACGTCTACTCTGTACTCTGACCTCTGACCTCTGACTCTGACTCTGACTCTGACTTCTGACTTCTGACTCTGACTGACTCTGACTCTGACTTCTGACCTCTGACTCCTGACTTCTAACCCTCTAACTCTAAACTCTAAACTCTAACTCTAACTCTCACTCTAACTCTAACCTCTAATCTCCTAACTCTAACTCTAACTCATAACTCTAACTCTAACCTCATAACTCTCTTTCCTCCCTCTTTCTCTCTCCCGTCTCTTCTCTCTCTCTCTCTCATCTCCTCTCTCTCCTCTTCTCTCTCTCTCTCCTTCTCTCTCTCTCTCTTGACTCTGACTCTGACTCTTGACTCTGATCTCTGACCCTCTTGACCTCTTGACTCTGACATCCCACTCTGACTTCTGACTCTTGACTCTTGACCTCTTGCACTCTGACTCCTGGACTTCTGACTCTGACCTCATACGACTCTGACTTTCTGACTCTGGACCTCTGAACTCTGACATCTGACCTCTGACTCTGACTCTGACTCTGACTCTGACTTTCTGAACCAACTCTCTCTCCTTTTCTCTCTCCTCTCTCTCTCTTCCTCTCTCCATCTCATCCCTCTCTCTCTCTCTCTCTCTCTCTCTCTCTCTCTCTCTCTCTCTCTCTCTCTCTCTCTCTCTCTCTCTCTCTCTCATCTCTCTCTCTCTCTCTTCCTCTCTCTCCTCTCTTCTTCTCCCTCTTCTTCCTGGACCACAACTAATACTCTTGCCTTAATCCCATAGGAATGAAACATGCTCTAAATTCCTCTAAATTCCTTAAGAGGAAAATTAATCATTAACACAAAAATATATATATCAGATTTCATTTGTTTTACCGAGAATGAAGACTTCAATTATATATTCGTAATCAGACGCTCTTTTCGTTCTATAATTACTCTGGTATATAGAGAAGATCTTGGACTAATTACATTAATATGCCATCATTTGCGAATGTTAAAGAACGCCTCTGTCAGGTATGCAGATTTACTGTTGATTAGAAGATGTTAATTAGAAATAAGTCAAATTGAGAATGCCTGTCCTGCCGTGCAGAATTAAAGGCAGACGAGACAGAGAAAGAAAATGGGGAGAGGGAGAGGAGAGGGAGAGAGAGAGAGAGACGAGAAAATGAGGATCACCCAGAGATCGGCATGAATTGGACGGAGCGCACCGTGGGAGCGAGAGGAGAGAGATAGATGGAGATGCACTAGAGACTCCGAGAAGAGTGAGATAGATCGACCCAGGAGTGACACGGGAGCATAACACTTACTGTCGGCAGAAGATGGAGAGCAGCGAGAGAGACCGCCGATACGAGAGCTGATCGAGAGATCGAACTAGAGAGAGAGAGAGAAGTGACTGGAGAGTCGCGGAGCGAGAGAGAGATGAGCGAGAAAGAAAGAAAGAAAGAAAGAAAAAGAAGAAAAAGATAAAACAAACTACAAAAAAAACGAAAAGACAATAAGAAGGAAAGAAAGAAACAAACTAAAAACAGATAATAAGCAGAAGAAAACAAAAAACCAACCATACACCCACCCCAGGAACCTCGAGGCCCCCCACAGACAGACACAAACAAACAAACAAACAAACAGACAGATCAAAACCAGAGACATGCAGTTCAAAAGGCAACTAAATCCGCATTGCCAATTACCAATTTTCATTTAATTCGTTTAATTATCAGATCCAGGATTATATGCACCCGGAAACCTGGAAATTTACCACCGTATTCACTTCGCGGCGGGGTCTCAATGTCCACTGCACGGATGATCATGTGACATTGTTAATTACATTTCACGCATCTCCACGTGAGATCACGATCGACCTGGTTAATGATTGATTAATATTTCCATAAATATAACATCATAATAAATGATTACATGGATAAGAAAACATTCTTGAGTCTGCGTTGTCCTTCGCGTCGCCTGTGGAATGCCTCAGCGGATGCGTTTCCAGTGCATGGCGGCCGGAGTTCGAGTGGGCATGGCTAGACCTCAGGCATGTGGCTAGATTCCCCGTGCATTGGCTAGATATCCGGCACTTATGATCAGATTCCAATGCATGAATCGAGATTTCCCGGTGCATGCTAAATTTCCCGGCCACATGAATCAGATTTTCCAATTGCTAAAATGATCAGA
>NW_020870606.1:349741-363425 GCF_003789085.1 Penaeus vannamei
TTCACAAAAACTGTAAACTTGTAAAGAGTAAATGCTTACAATCTTTCTTTCACAAAAACTGTAAACTTGTAAGAGTAAATGCTTTACAATCTTTCTTTCACAAAAACTATAAACTTGTAAGAGTAAATGCTTACAATCTTTCTTTCACAAAAACTGTAAACTTGTAAAGAGTAAATGCTTACATCTTTCTTTCACAAAATGTAAACTCTTGATCTAACAAAAAAACTTGTAATTAAATGCTTACATCTTTCTTTCACAAAAACTGTAAACTTGTAAGGAATAAATGCTTACGATCTTTTTTTTTTTTAACAAAAACTGTAAACTTGTAAGGAATTAAATGCTTACGATCTTTCTTTCACAAAAACTGTAAACTTGTAAAGAGTAAATGCTTACAATCTTTCTTTCACAAAAACTGTAAACTTGTAAGGAGTAAATGCTTACAATCTTTCTTTCACAAAAACTGTAAACTTGTAAGGAGTAAATGCTTACGATCTTTTTTTACAAAATTGTAAACTTGTAAGGAATTAAATGCTTACATCTTTCTTTCACAAAAACTAAACTTGTAAGGAATTAAATGCTTACGATCTTTTAACAAAAACTGTAAACTTGTAAGGAATTAAATGCTTACAATCTTTCTTTCACAAAAACTGTAAACTTGTAAGGAGTAAATGCTTACAATCTTTCTTTCACAAAAACTGTAACTTGTCTTTACATCTTTCTTTCACAAAAACTGTAAACTTGTAAGGAGTAAATGCTTACAATCTTTCTTTCACAAAAACTGTAAACTTGTAAGGAGTAAATGCTTACGATCTTTCTTTCACAAAAACTGTAAACTTAAGACATCTTTCTTTCACAAATGTAAACTTGTAAGGAGTAAATGCTTACGATCTTTCTTCACAAATGTAAAGTAACTTGAGTATTGTAATAAATGCTTACAATCTTTCTTTCACATAATCTATAAACTTACGTTGTTTTTTCAGGCATGTGACTTACTGATAATTTCGCGGGAGAAAGAGCTTTTATTTTTGAGAAAGGAAAGTGAAAGTTGAAGACAGCGACTGGAAACTACTATTCCTTTTAGAAATAGGAACTAGCAGATTCGGGTCATTGGACTAGGAAGCTAGTAGTTTCGATATGTCATTTGGAAAGTTTCTGTCTCTTGTCAAATCACGAAATTATATGTGGTATGTGTGATACGTGGCTTCGTGGCTCTATTATTTTAATGAAAAACGTGTTAATTTGTTTCCTAGCACTTTTTCGCTAAGGTCTGTCGAGCGAGCCTTACTCTACGTTAGCTAATAAAAAGGTGTCTCTCAATTTCATAATTTGTATATCTAAATTAAGCGGCTGTAAATAGGCCTACAATTTATGTCTTTACAAATATCCGTTGTCTCGTACAAGTAATATGGTAAAAATGAAAATAAGAAGAAAATATGAAACAAGGGAAATGGGAAGAGAAAAGAAAGAAAAATATAGATAAAAAGAATAAACAGAAAAGAATAGAAAAGAACAACAAACGCTAAACAGGTAGAAATGAAGACAGAGATAGAGAGAAAGACAGAAAGGTAGAGAGAAAGACAAAAAGAAAAAAAGAAAGAGAGAAAGATAGAAAGAGAGAAAGACAGAAAGAGAGAAAGGCAGTGAATGAGAAAGACAGAAAGAGAACAAGACAGTGAATGAGAAAGACAGAAAAATAGAACAAGAAAGCTAAAAAGAAAGAAAAACAAAAACAAACAAACACACACACACAAAAAACACAAGTTCCATCACTAATCACCCAGTGAATGAGGAGACAGAAACAGAGAAAGAAGGTAAAAAAAAAAAAAAAAAAAAAAAAAAAAAAAAAAAAAAAAAAAAACACACACACACAACCCCCCCCCCCACAAATTCCATCACCTAATCACCCCATCCAGATACATACCACACACACCACACCAACACCTGACGCAGTAACAGACAGGTAGGCGCCTCACCTGCAAATACCTCGTGAGTCCCAGCAGCTAAAGCGCCCCCGGGGATGAGGCATCATTCAGAATTCCAGTCGCGGGGCTCTCTTGACTCACCGAATATGCATAACATGAATGTGAGAGAGGAATCAGTCATATCAAATCGGGGACAGTCTGTTTCCGGTCTTTTAAGGGGCTAGTTGTCTGCGGGAGAAGCACTTCGAGGAAGAGGATGTGGATATGTGTGTGTGTGTATGCGTGTAAGCACATATATGTACTTACATACATATGTACATGTACATACACGCACAACACACACACACGGCACATACACATACATATACATATAATATATATATATGCTCTCCTTCCCTCTCTCTCTCTCTCTCTCTCTCTCTCTCTCCTCTCTTCTCTCTCTCTCTCTCTCTCTCTCTCTCTCTCTCTCTCTCTCTCTCTCTCTCTCTCTCTGAATGGACTTCAATAACCACAAGGATGATGAATGATATGACAAACCGAGAACTGATAGAGATGATGCAGAGGAGGAGGAGGAGGAGGAAGAGGGAGGGATGCTGAAGGTGGTGAAAGGGAGGAGGAAGAGGAGGAGGAGAAGATGAAGGAAGAGGAAGAGAAGGAGGAGAAGGAGGAGAAGGAGGAAGAGGAGGAAGAGGAGAGAGGAGGAAAAGGAGGAGGAGGAGGAGGAGTAGGAGGAGGAGAAGGAGGATTAGGAGAAGAAGAAAAGAAGAAGAAGAAGAGAAGAAGGAAGAAGAAGAAGAAGGACGATGAAAAGAAAGTGAGAAGGGAGGATGAAAAGGAAAAAGGGGAGGAGAAAAGAGAGAAGAGGAAAGAAATAGGATGAACCCGAAAACGAAGAGGATGAGGAAGACAGGGATAAGCAGCGAGAGGAAAGGAACTGAATCCTTCATATACCGGTACCTCATAGGATACATAGGATGATAATGATAATGATTCCAGACCATAATGGTGACACGGTGGTATCCCAGTCCCAGAAAAATACACATATATAACGAAAACAATAAAATCACAACTCCATGACACCTAAGATGACCCTCCCTAATAATAATAATAATATTTTATAAATAATAAATAAAGATAAGATGGTGATGTCGTGATGATGAGGGCCAGGCAGTGCCACTGAACCCTCAGACGGTGCCACGGGTGCCAGCTGTTAGTAATGCATTCGAGCCGGATATTCGCTAACGGCAGACCTTAGGCCAGGAAATGCACATCCCATTAATGATTAAGACGAGGTGGACGTCAAGGTGAACTGCGGTCATGCGGCCTCATATGATGGCGGAGGAGGACCGCATGGACGCCACATGGGAGCGGCAGGGACACGTTGGGAATTAGAGATGAATTTGGGGGGGTTAAGGGGGGGTGGTGGCGATGGACTGGCACTGAGAGGAACGGTGCCTTAGTTTTTGCTGTGAAATGGGCTGGTCGTTTCAGTGAGACCAAAAAACAAAAAAAAAAAAAAACGTGATATATTTTAATCTTATTTCACTTTATTTATTTACTATTATTTTTTTCTGTTATTATATTATTATATATACACTTTTGTTTATTTATTTATTCATCATTATTATTACTTTTTTCGGGGGGGGGGTAAGAACTGATAGAAAAGGACGGAAAATTGTAAACAGAATACAAATATATAGTATTAGAAACCATAACAGTAGTCGTAGTATTATTAATAGTATCACTAATGACAATAATGATAGCAATAATAATGATAATAAAGCTAACGTTAATAGTAGTAAAGATAATGATGATAATGAAAATTATTATAATATGATCTTAATGATCAAAGCGATAAGGATCTGGACGACAACGATAACAACAATAATAATGATAAAAGTAATAATGAGAATAACAGTGATATCAAAATAATCATTACAAAGATAATTATGGTAATTAGAAATAAGTAACAGAGAAAAAGTAAAATCCTATGAGAAATAAGAGAGAAAAGAAGAATAAAAACGTGAAAAGCCAACAAGAAAAAGGGAAGATGAGAAAAAAAGAAAACAGAAACAAAGAAATACAAAAATGAGAGAAAAATAAAATAGAAAAGGATGAATATAAAACGTGGGAAAAAACATTAATAAAGAGGGAAAATGACAAAAAAAAAGAAAACGGAAAGGAAGAAGTACAAAAGAGAGAAAGAAAAAAAGAGAAAAACTTTCAAAATCTAACTGTCAGATTTGTCCGAATGCCTCCAAACTGGCCTTGACTTACGACCAAAGTTCCGCGTTCGTTCATCGCAAATGAGGAACAAAACAATGCACGAATAACTCGGAGGAACGAAATTTTTCATTCATTCTTTTCCCTCTCTAATTTTATTTGAGTTTCAGTTCTCAATTTCCAGGTTTTAAGGCGAGTTAGATGACGTTTCACGGGTTTCGGACTCGGCCTGGCGCGAATATAAGGGTGATTTACTAAGTGAAAAAAAGGGAGAATCGAAGGCTTTTAAAATCTATTCCAAGGGAGACGGAGAGCAATGGTGTTCGAATCTCCTTATTTTTTTTTTTATTTATTTATTTTTTTTTTTGGGGGGGGGAGTTTATTTAGCTGTGTATTATTATTTATTTATTTTTTTTTTTTTTTGGGGGGGGGAGTTTTATTTAGCTGTGTATTTTTTATTTTTTTTTTTATTTTTTTTTTGGCGGGAAATTCGTTGGTTTTATTTATGCAGAGTTGGGAGGGAGGGGTGAGGGGGGGAGAAGAGGGGGGGAGGGAAGGAGGGCTGGGGGGGAAGCAGGGAGGGGAGGGGGAGGGGGAGAGGGAGGGGGAGGGAGGGGTAAAAGGTAGGGAGGGGAGAGAGAAAGGAGCGGGAGGATTAGGGGGAAGGAAGAGGGGAGAAGGAGAGGAAGGGAACGAAAGAAGAGACAGAGACAGAAACAAAAGAAAAAAAAATAATTATATAAAAAAATTAAAAACAATCAGGCAGACATTCAAAAGAAACAAACCCATACACACAAAAAAAAGAAAAAAGAAAAAGACAAAAAAAAAAAAAACAAACAAAAAAAACCACCAAAACCGGAACCAGCACAACCCCCCCCCCACCCTCCTACCCCACCCCCGTCAAATCCATACACCAAAAAAAAAGAAAGAAAAGACAAGACAAAGAAAAAAAAGGAAACAAAACCACAAAACCGGAACCCAGCAACCCCAACCCTTCCCCCACCCCACCTCCCCGCCCAGCCTCCCACCCCACCCCCCCCCGCCAGCCTCCAGCCTCCCCACCAAAACCGGAACCCAGCAACCCACCCCTCCCCCCCGCCCAGCCTCCCAGCCTCCCAGCGGGTCCCGAGAACCGTTCGTCGACGCCAAGAGATCGGAAAGCGACCTGGACGACGAATTGGACGTCGCTCACTCATGAATATTCAACCTGGCGGCGCCTCGACCCCTCGTAGATCGACCGTGACACAAGGTAGATGGAGTAGACCGCGAGTAGATGCGAGATCGATGGAGCGCACCTGGTGTCCCTCGGCGAATCCCTGTGTCTGGGTCTCTGTGTCTCTCTGAACTCACTGTGTCACTCTGACTTGCGCTGATTCTCTCTGACTCTTTCTCTCTCTCTTTCTCTCTAGCTCTAGCTCTCTCTTTCTTTCTCTTTCTCTCTCTCTCTTTCTGTCTGTCTGTCTGTCTTCTGTCTCTCATCTCCTCTCTCTCTCCTCTCTCCCTCCTCCCCTCTCTCTCTCTCCCCTCCCTCCTCTCCTCCCTCCCTCCCTCCTCCTCCCTCCTCCCTCCCTCCTCCGCCCTCTCTCCCTCTCCTCTCCCTTGCCTCCCTCATCCACACTAATTTTCATCTTCCTCGGATGCTGTTAATAGATACTTGCGTCTCGTTGTGGATCGAAGTCGAAGGACATTCTGGGCGTAACTTGGGAGAGGAGAGAAGATCACACCCAGCCACACTCATAAGTGTCTATATATATATATATATATATATATATATATATATATATATATATATATATATATATATATATATATATATATTATATATATATATATATATATATATATATATATATATATATATATATATATATATATATATATATATACAATATATATGTATGTATATATATATATATATATATATATATATATATAAATATATATATATATATATATGTATATATATAATATTATATATATATATTATATATATATATATTATAATTATATATATATATATATATATATATAATGTGTGTATATACATGTATATATATATATATATATATATATATATATTATATATATATATATATATATATATACAACAGAGGAAAAAAGTAAAGGAAAACATACGTACACGCATTCCTAGCGAGAGAACACTATATAGAAAAAACAAAACAACAGAAACACGACAAAGAAACATTTCAAACAACTCCCAGGTATAACAAAAAGAAAAAACAAGCAGAAAAATAAATAAAAAGAAAAAGAAAAACAGAAAAGGAAATATTGTTGAAAAAATGGCAGAAAAGTAAAACCAATATATATATAAAAAATAGACACCTTCTCAAAAAAAAAGAAAGAAAGAGAAGAGAGAGAGAGAGAGAGAGAGAGAGAGAGAGAGAGAGAGAGAGAGAGAGAGAGAGGAGAGAGAGAGAGAGAGAGAGAGAGAGAGAGAGAGAGAGAGAGAGAGAGAGAGAGAAGAGAGAGAGAAAGAGAAGAGAGAGAGAGAGAGAGAGAGAGAGAGAGAGAGAGAGAGAGAGAGAGAGAGAGAGAGAGAAGAGAGAGAGAGAGAGAGAGAGAAGAGGAGAGAGAAGATCTACGGCAAATGCACGCCACCTTTGGCTCGCTAGCATGAAGCATAAGAAGCGAAGATAAACGAAATGGCAGACGAGAGATAACAAGACGCGCGAAGAAAATTGGGTTTCTTCCCCAAATGAACGAAGATTCGCGCAAAGGTCGATCACGGGACGATAAGATAAGGCAAAGATGGAGAACTAAAATAAAAAAATAAAATAAATAAATAAAAATAAATAAATAAAAGAAAAAAAGAAATAAGATAAAATAAAAAAGATGAAAATACGATAAAATAAAAGTAATAAAATGATATGAATGAAATAAAATGTAAAAAGTATGAACAAAAAAAAGAAAAGAAAAATACTAAAAATGGATAGGTTGCAAATAAGAGAAAATAACATCAAATGCCATAAAATAAGTCAATGTGAAAAGGGGAATAAAAGAAAGCGTGAAAAATAAAAGCAAATTTCGGCAACAAAACAAGAGGACATGAAGGATGCTATTAAAAAAAGCAAAAGGAAAAAAAAAGAAGCATTAGATAAAAAATGGAAGAAAATTAGGTCAAAAAAAGGAATACATAGACATTGAATAACTCGATGTTCAACAAAATTTTAAAGGAAGAATCGAGGTAATTTTGTGAAATAATAATAATGATGAAAAAGTGAATAAAAACATAAGACAACAGCACATGATCATGATAACTAATGAACGAGAAGAGAGAGATAGAGCGATGAGAAGAGAAGAGAGCGAGAGAGAGAAGGAGAAAGGAGAGAGAGAGAAGAGAGAGAAGAGAGAGAGGGAGAGAGGGAGAGAGGAATAAGGGAAGAGAGAGAGAGAGAGAGAGGGAAAAGGGAAGAGAAAGCGAGAGAGAGAGGAGAGAGAGAGAGAGGAGAGAAGGGAGAGAGGGAGAGAGAGAGAGCAGGAGAGAGAGAGAGAGAGAGAGAAGAAGAGAGAGAGAGAGAGAGAGAGAGAGAGAGAGAGAGAGAGAGAGAGAGAGAGAGAGAGAGAGAGAGAGAGAGAGAGAGAGAGCGAGAGAGAGAGAGAGAGAAAGATAGATAGAAGATAATAGATAGAGAGAGAGAGAGTGAGAAAAAACGAGAGAGTGAGCAGAAAGAGGATAATGAACGAGAGAAAGAGGGAGAGAGACAGGAAGAGATAAAGACAGAGATATATAGAGAAAGAAATATATATAACAAAAAATTAAAACAACGTAACGATCACCAACATGGCCCAAAAATTGATACAATACCGCAATAAAGATAAAAAAAAAAAAATAAGGAAAAAAATAAAAATAATAAATAAAGAATAAAGACCAAAAAAGGAGAGAGCAAAGGGTGAAGGATAAAAGTCAAAATAACGTTATTCTTCGTGTTTTTTTTTTTTCAAGCATCCTCGGAGGGGCATTATGTCTGCATCCTTGGCACTCCATCTCACTCCAGCCTCGACCGCCCTCATCCTCTGGCTCTCACCACTCTTCTCAACCTTCTATCCCCCATCACTCCAAAAAAAAAAAAAAAAAACATACTGCTACGCTGTATTCTCCACCACTAAGGCCACCACCACAATATAGATCCTACCTTCCCATTATCCACACCCCCAACCACTTCCTTACTCTTTCGGCCCCATACCACACCAATAAAAACATTATAATATATTAACCACCATCATAACGAACTTCCTTCTTTCTCCTCCACCTCAACCTGCCATTCGCTTCTTCCTTCCCCCATCACCACCACTTCATCCTCCTTCCCCGCCCATAAAAAAACATAATACATTCTCGCTCCCCCATCTCACAAGTTATACTCTCCCGCCATCATCACCACATACTCCTCCTTCCCCAACAGCATACACCACCCTTCTTCTTCTCTCCACTATCACCACTTCCTTCTTCTCCTCCTCCACACATCACACTTCCTCTCTTCTCCTCGCACCTCACCACCTCTCTGCTATCTCCTGATCTCCACCACTTCATCACCACCATCACCACCACTTCTCTCTCCTCTCCTCCGTCAAACATCTCCCCCCCCCACCCCATTTTTCCTACGTACCTCCTCTCTTCCTCTTCTTCTCCCTCTTTCTTACCACCTGCTCACCCCTTCCTTCTTCCCTCCTCCTCCTGCTCCCCCATCCCCTCCTCCTCCCTCCCCCCGTTTCCTACTCAACCTCCCTTTCATCTCCTTCTCCTACCTCTCCCCTTCTTCCTTCTCTTCTAGTCCTTTCCTCTTCCTCTCCTCCTCTCCTCTTCTCTTCTCCTCTTTCCTCCACTCCTCACCCCTTCCTTCTCCTCCTCCTCCTTCCTCCCATCACCCCTCCCTCCCTTCTCCCCATTTTCTACCCAACTCCCCTGTCCCCTTTTCTCCTACCTTCCTCTCCTCCTCCTTCGCCCCCTCCTCTCCCTCCTACTTCGTCCCCCTCCTTCCCTCCACCTCCTCCTCTCCCTCCTCTCCTCCTCTTTCTCCCCCCTCCTCTCTTTACATTCCTGGCGGCCTTAGTCCTTCAGAGCTTTTTTGTCTCGGAATTAAGACAGGCTCCGTTGGTCCTCAGTGGTTCCGAAGGGCGCCAGCGAGGAATTAACACTTAGGGAACAATGTAGATATACCTATCATTATACTATATATAACCTATATACTATATTATATATATATATAATATATTATATATAATCTTATATATATTAGACATATCTATTGTCTATTTTTATATACTATATATTTTATCTATCTATATATATTTATCTATATACATATATATATATATATATATATATATATATTATATATATATATATATATATTATTATATATTACATGTGCATAATACAATAATATCTTATATCTATATCTATATTGTATCTATCTGTATAATAAGTGCATATGTGTATGTATGTGTTTATATATATATATATATATATTTATATATATATATATATATATTATATTATATATATATATATATATTATATATAGCGTGCGGCTGACAGGCCGAGCAGCCCCGCCCACGAGGCGCCGTACTCACGTGGTATCTATCTGCCACGCCCTCCTGGCGGGCGGCCGGTCCTCGGTGACGATCTTCTGGCACGACCGAGCGAGAAGGTGGCGCTGGTGTCCTCCATGTTGCGCGCCGCCGCCGGTCCGCCTCCGTAGCGTTCCACCAGCGTCACGGCCCCCACCACCTCCACCGCGGCCGACTGACCCACCACCTTGGCCACCAGTTTGCCTCACCCGCCGCCCACAACCGCCTCCGACTCAAGCCCACGCCCGCAGGCAGCCCCCAGCAGCCAGGTGCCGCCGACCACGCCAGGGCCGCCGCCGACGCCTCCTGCGGGAGCGTCGAAGAAGGTCGAGGGCGCGAGGCAGGGTGGTGAGCCGCCGGGTGCTCGACGGGGCACTGGAGGAACCTCGCGCTCCTCGCATGCACGTCTCCCTCTGGCCGCTCCGGCACTCACTTCCCTGCGGGCATCGTCGCGGGACGGCGAGGCTCCCGCGCGCTGAGACGGCGCTCACGGCGGGGGCATAAGGCAGCGGTTCTCCTCCTTTGGTCTCCTTCGTCTCCTCCTCCTCTAGCTTCGCGAAAGGTCAAGCGCGAGGTCAACCATCAGCACCGGGTCACGCGACACCCAAGGCCGCGAGGAAGAATTACACCTACAAGGCCTCTTAGGAAGGCTACACGCACACTCACACGCGCGCGAACGAACGCACAACGCACTTCTCTCTTCACCTGTTTTTTTTCTCTTTTCTTTCTTTTTTTATCTCCTTGTTTTCTTATCCTCTAAGAGCTCTGCAACAACCCCCTCAGGTGTCTATCTCTCGCGCATGGCTCAAGACGCCGGAAATGGTAGGCTGTGCTTCCTGCCTCTTTCACCTCCGCCCTGGTATGCTGAGCTGGTATGCTGGGCTGGTATGCTGGGCTGGTATGCTGACTGTTTCTAGCCTGTGCAGCCTATACCAGAGCCGGCTGTTTGTAGGGCGACTGTGAGATAATGAAGAGCAAACACAATTTTAATTATGTGGAGAAGATAAACGAAAAAAATATAATCTTGCGAACTCGGGGCATGTCGACTACAAATATTAAAAAAGATGAGAGAAACAGCGAAAGACAAAGAGAGAGAGAGAGAGAATGAAAGTGAGTGAGAGAGTGAGTGAGTGAGAGAGAGGAGAGAGAGAGAGAGAGAGAGAGAGAGAGAGAGAGAGAGAGGAGAGAGAGAGAGAGAAGAGAAGAGAGAGAGAGAGAGAGAAGAGAGAGAGAGAAAGAAAGAAAGAAAGAAGTGAGTGAGCGAGAGAGAGAGAGAGAGAGAGAGAGAGAGAGAGAGAGAGAGAGAGAGAGAGAGAGAGAGAGAGAGAGAGAGAGAGAGAGAGAGAGAGAGGAGAGAGAGAGAGAGAGAGTATATATGTATATAATATATACATATATGTATTACATAGACACCCACCCACACACACCTGATATATATATATATATATATATATATAATATATATATATATATATATATATTATATATATATATATATATATATATATATACATAGTCAGATAAAAAGTAAAAATAACGAGGAATTCATGTGAAAAAAACAAAATTCCTACAAAATAAAACAAAATTGAAAAATGCGCGAAACAATTTATCAACCATCATTATCACAAACATCGGAAAGAAAAGAAAGAAAAAAAAAAAACATTCAAAGAAATAAGCTAAAAAAAAAAAAAAAAAAAAAAAAAAAAACAGCAGGTGACACCGAAAACAAAGATATAAGAAAGATATAAGATAAAAAAATAAAAGAAAAAGGTCAACGCGATAATACGTATAGACTCAGAGAAGAAGAAGAAGAGAATAAACAAAGAAACGAACGAAGAACAACAAACAGGTAAAGCGAAAACAAAGAAAAAAAAAGAAAAAGGTTAAAAACACTACCTATCCCCGCGCCCTCTTGCTTGATACGTCCTGACCCAGAAAAGAACAAACAAAGAAACAAGCACAAAAAAAGCAGATAAAGCATAAAACAAACCCCGTTAAAAGAATAATAATAAAAAAGTAAAACACTCACTAGCCCTGCACTCTCTTGCTTGACGCAATAATACGTTTTGAACCCCTCCCCCCCCCAAAAAAAAAAAACACAAACAAAGAAACAGGCACAAAAATAAACAACAAACACAGATAAAGCGAAATCAAACCTCGTTAAAAGAATAAGAAAAACGAAAAAAAAGGTTAAAAACACTATACCTATCCCCGCGCCCTCTTGCTTGACGCGACAATACGTTCTGACCCAGAAAAGAACAAACAAAGAAACAAGCACAAAAAAGCAGATAAAGCATAAACAAACCCCGTTAAAAGAATAAATAAAAGTAAACCCTCACTAGCCCTGCACTCTCTTTGCTTGACGCAATAACACGTTTTGAACCCCTCCCCCCCCAAAAAAAAAAACACAAGCAAAGAAGCAGGCACAAAAAAAAAAACAAAACAAAAACAGATAAAGCGAAAACAAACCTCGTTAAAGAATAAAAAAAGGTTAAAAACACTACCTATCCCCGCACCCTCTTGCTTGACGCGACAATACGTTCTGACCCAGAAAAGAACAAACAAAGAAACAGGCACAAAAAAGTAAATAAAGCATAAAGAGAGAGAGAGAATAAAATAAAAGTAATAAAGAATAAAAAAAAAATAAAACCCTCACTAGCCCTGCACTCTCTTGCTTGACGCAATAATACGTTTTGAAGCCCCCAAAAAAACACAAGCAAAGAAACAGGCACAAAAATAAACAACAAAAAGCAGATAAAGCGAAAACAAACCTCGTTAAAAGAATAAGAAAAAACGAAAAGAAAAAGGTTAAAAACACTACCTATCCCCGCGCCCTCTTGCTTGATACGTCCTGACCCAGAAAAGAACAAAAACAAAGAAACGCACAAAAAAGCAGATAAAGCATAAACAAACCCCGTTAAAAGAATAATAATAAAAAAGTAAAACCCTCACAAGCCCTGCACTCTCTTGCTTGACGCAATAATACGTTTTGAACCCCCCCCCAAAAAAAAAACACAAGCAAAGAAACAGGCACAAAAAAAACAACAACAAAAACAGATAAAGCGAAAACAAACCTCGTTAAAAGAATAAAAAAAAACGAAAAAAAAAGGTTAAAAACACAACCTATCCCCGCGCCCTCTTGCTTGACGTGACAATACGTTCTGACCCAGAAAAGAACAAACAAAGAAACAGGCACAAAAAAGCAGATAAAGCATAAACAAACCCCGTTAAAAGAATAATAATAAAAAAGTAAAACCCTCACTAGCCCTGCACTCTCTTGCTTGACGCAATAATACGTTTTGAACCCCTCCCCCCCCCCCACAAAAAAAAATACAAGCAAAGAAACAGGCACAAAAAACAACAACAAAAAGCAGATAAAGCGAAAACAAACCTCGTTAAAAGAATAAGAAAAAACGAAAAGAAAAAGGTTAAAAACACTACCTATCCCCCGCGCCCTCTTGCTTGAACGCGACAATACGTTCTGACCAGAAAAGAACAAATAAAGAAACAGGCAAAAACACAAAACAACAACAAAAAACAACAACAAAAGCAGATAAAGCGAAAACAAACCTCGTTAAAAGAATAAAAAAAAAACGAGAAAAAAGGTTAAAAACACTACCTATCCCCGCGCCCTCTTGCTTGACGCGACAATACGTTCTGACCCAGCGCTCTCTCTCTCGCGCGGGAAAAAACCCCGCCATAACCTCCTCCGCTCGACTCGTAAACAAACCGTAGCCAATTGGTCCGCGTCGAAGCACTCTCCTCGAATGACCTTTAAACCAAAATACTAAAGCGTTTTCTCTAATTTCTGTCTGGAAATGGGCTCTCCTCTTTTTTTTTTTTCTTTTCTCTCTCTTCTCCTTCCTTTCTCTCCTCCGGGTCGGCTGCTTTTGTCTCTCGCAATAATCTGGGAGCGAAAGGAGAGAAGGAGGAGGAGGTGGGAGGGGAGG
>NW_020870606.1:363525-366025 GCF_003789085.1 Penaeus vannamei
AAAACCGCAACAGTGATAAATAATACACCAACATCAAAATAATTGCCAAGAAGTACAAATATGCATAGTCTTCTTGTCACTTTTACATAAGGTGGATGAGTCATCCCCCTCTTCCCACCCCCCCTTCTCCGCCAATCCCCTTCCCCTCTCCCTCTCCCCCATCTCTCCCCCCCCTCCCCTCTCCGCCTCTCCGCCTCATCCCCCCTCCCCCCCTTCCCCCTCCCCTCTCCGCCTCCCGCCAATCCCCCTCTCCCTCCCCCCTCCCCCCCTCCCCTCTCCCCTCTCCGCCTCCCTCTCCGCCAATCCCCCTCCCCTCCTCCCCCGCCCCCCTCCCCCCCTTGCTTTCCTTTGTCCTGTGTGTCTTCGTCGGAGCCTCTCGTGACGTCATCCTCACAGCTGATCAATGTCGCTGAATTTGTTTATTGATTATTTTTCATTAGAATGAGCAACTTGATTTTTTTTTTAATTCTGTTTTGTTAATGATGGTTGGTATTATTTTCATTTTCATAGTCGTTATCATTATTATTCACATTAACGATATTGTTGTCATTATCATTATCATGAGAATGGTAATAGTAATAAAAGTAATGATGATAATGATAATGTAATGATAATCATGATAATGATGGTTATTATTATTATTATCGATATTATTATCATTACTGTTATTATTAATACTATTATTGTTATTATTATGATCATTATTATTTTTTCCTGTTATTATTACCATTACCCATTATTTCATCATTATATTACCATTACTAATACTATTATTATTATCTAATCATTATTATCATTACGATTATCATTCTTTGTTAGTATTGTTGTTATTATTATTATCATTATCATTATTGTGATTGTCATTTTTATTAATATCATCATTGGTATCATTCTTGTAATCATTATCATTATCAATATTATGATTAGTATGATCATCATCCTTACATTATTATAAGGATCATAATATTATTCATAATATTCAAAATTTTAGTATTGTTACGAGTACATTATTACTATGATCATTATTATAACTACATTATTATCATCTGCTTTATTACTATTTCTATTTTCATTAGCTTTATTCTTGTTATTTTTATCATTATCTTATTGTTATTGTTGTTAATATTAAGAGTAGTTGATATTCTTAGTAGCATCATATCTATAGATATTATTGTCAATAGCAATAGTAGTTGTAGGATTATTATTATTATTATTATTATTATTATTATTATTATTATCGTTAGTATCATTGTCATGAATATTAACATTATGGTCATTTTAATTATCATTATTATTATATCTCTTTCGCCTTTGCCTCCCCTCTCTCTCTCTCTCTCTCTCTCTCTCTCTCTCTCTCTCTCTCTCTCTCTCTCTCTCTCTCTCTCTCTCTCGCTCTCTCTCTCTCTCTCTCTCTCTCTCTCTCTCTCTCTCTCTCTCTCTTCTCTCCTCTCCCTCTCTCTCTCTCTCTCTCTCTCTCTCTCTCTCTCTCTCTCCCTCTCTCTCTCTCTCTCCCTCTCTCTCTCTTCCTCTCTCCTCTCTCCTCTCTCTCTCTCTCTCTCTCTCTCTCTCTCTCTCTTCTCTCTCCTCTCTCTCTCTCTCTCCTCTCTCTCTCCTCTCTCTCTCTCCTTCTCTCTCTCTCTCTCTTCTCTCTCTCTCTCTCTCTCTCTCTCTCTCTCTCTCTCTCTCTCTCTCTCTCTCTCTCTCTCTCTCTCTCTCCTCTCTCTCTCTCCTCTCTCTCTCTCTCTCTCTCTCTCTCTCTCTCTCTCTCTCTCTCTCTCTCTCTCTCTCTCTCTTCTCTCTCTCTCTCTCTCTCTCTCTCTCTCTCTCTCTCTCTCTCTCTCTCTCTAACTTTCGAGCAGCGCCAAAGCGAGGGCTAAAGGTGCTGTCACACTAGCACTTTTTCCGTCAATTTTTTTTTTTTTTTACAATTTTCTCAAATTTTGTCCATTTTTGAGCGAATTGTCGATTTTCCAGTCAGACGATAATGATCGTTTCCGTCTGAAAACCTTAGCGTCAACTTTTTCAGCCAAGCATAGTCAAATCGAGAGTTATATTCGATAATGTTTGTATTTATGTTAAATAAAATTGTCAAAAAAATGACGGAAAAAGTGCTAGTGTGACCTTCTGTTCTCGTCTCCACAGATATTTGAAAGACTGTCCTCTTTTGACCCGCTAAGGTCATCTGGCAAAAAGTGCCCATCCTTATCACTGTTCCTATTATCATTATCATTATTATTAGTAATAATAATACTATTAATAGTAATAAAATTCTCATCATAATAATTATCATCATTATTACTATTATTTGTAGCATTATTGTTATTATCCTTATCACTTATTTTTATTGTTGTTAACGCATTATTTTTTATGAATGTATTTAGTCGACACAACTATAATAGACCTCATTTTAAAGGAAACTGTTGTTCAAGGATATAGTATGTAGTCCAATATTGTTGTTCTTTTAAGAAATCTTTAAAAAAAACATGATTCAAAAATCGTT
>NW_020870606.1:386025-389626 GCF_003789085.1 Penaeus vannamei
AAAATATCGCTTAGAGATAACTGCTTGATTCTTTTTGCATTATATAGAGCATAGAATGGCGCTTTGTTTCATATATAATTTTAACCTCGCTGCCCCCAAAAAGTTGATTTTTTTTTTTTCTTCTTCGTCTTTGGTACATTCTAACTACCACAGTTCTTTACTGAATAGTGGGGGAGGGAAGGGGAGATGGTCACTGGGTGTTTAGAATTTTCGAGGAGGATCATATGTACGTGAATGCATGTACATAAAGATAAAAAGATTAATCATTCTCATTTACTAGGCCTACATCGACTTTCATATCTAAATAATAAAATATATTAGTTATCCCTCTGAAACTGTTTTCTTCGATAATTGTCAATATTGACAGATTGCAAAGGAGAAAATTTTTATACATAACTTTTTTGTAAATTTATTACAATAAACTCTGTTCTGAGACCATTAGCAATATTACAATAACAAATGAAGAATATAAAGCAACTTAAGTTTATAGAGCATAAAGTAACAAAATGTTGATTTTATCAAGAACATAGAATTACAAAAAATTTCTGCTGAAAAAAGGCATTGCCACCAAAGGGCATGCTTATAACAACTTCCATTCTTAAGATCACCCAAGAAGGCAGGCAATCAGGTCCTTCAGACTGCGAATATGTTTCTAGTATCCAAGCAGATGTCTGGTTCTCTTTCATGTCGAACTCCCCAATGCCATGCCTGTTGTCTTTTTCCCTTCCCCTTTTTGTTTCCTTCTCTTCTGTAACCCCTTGTACTATCCACTTCCTAAGATGTGAGAGTTGTGTTGAAAGGATGAAAGGATGACTTTGTGCCTTTATATGGCCATGGGTAAGGTATTCGCATTTAAGGTGTGGGTCAACAGGTCTTGTGCATGCGCAGGTCTGTCTGTACGTGCACTTCCTTCATCCTCCAATCTCTCTGCTTCCACACTCAAAGTAATTGCCAACATCCATCCTTCTACTCATGTTCCTCCTACACGCCTTCCTCCCTACATATCCCATTCCTTCCTTAATTCCCCATTATCCCTTCTGCTTCTGCCTGGATTTGGCCCTTTTTTACTGGTTTCTCTCTCTCCTGACATTTTTCTTAAAACTATGATCCAATTGCCCTTAAACCCCTCTCACCTTTGCCAATCCCAAAATTACCATATGAACTTCCTAGTAAAGTTTCACACTTCTCCCTTTGACATCTTTGATCTAATTGCCTTGTTAATTCCAATCCTCCTGAACTGCTATATGTCTTCCAACATGTAGCACCTTTAAATATCAACCAACTCCACTCTTTACCCTTTTCACTATTAAACATCTCCATATTGCTATATTAGCTTTGCTGTCTAGCATATTTATTTTGTTGTATTACCGTTAACCTTTTTTTTATTTCTTTTTTTAACTCTCTTGAATTCTGTTCTAGGCCTGGAATGGGTGACACAGTATGACTATGTAGCTGTATTGGGGCAGCACAAAATCTATCCAGATGATGTCCAGACGTACACAAGAGAGGCCATATTTGCAGCAGTTAAGGACATGTTTGGCGTGGATCCTTCCATTGACTGCATCTATAATAAGGTAAGTTTGTGTGACAGGCTCTTTGTCTTTCTCTTTTCATCTTTCTCCTCTCTTTTTTCTCTTCTCAGTTATTAGCTTGTTATCTTGCTTTTCCCATAACTGAATCACATTGTAAAAAAAAATAATATTTATTTTATCTTGGAGTCCATCTTTTCTTTTTGTGTCCTTTCCAACTCGCTTTCTCTCTCTTCTCTGCTCTTCCCTCCTCTGTTTGTCCTTTTTCTCCTTCTTGCTAAATTCTCCTCCATGTGTTCTTGATCATCTTCCTCCTCCTCCACTTCTTCCTTCTCAGTGTGTTCATAATATTTTCATCCTTCCCCTCCTCACCCTCTTTTTACTTCTTCATGTTTCCTTCATCTTCTTTTTCCTCAATGCCTTCTCCATCTTCTACCTCATCCAGATCCTCTTCTTCATCTACTTCTTCCTCCTCCACATGTTTTCTTTATCTTCTTCCTCTTCCATATCTCTGTCTTCAACTTCTTCCTCCTTCTTCATGTCTTTTCTTTTTCTTGTTCTTCTTCATGTCTTTTTTTTTTTTGTTCTTAATGTCTTTTCTTCTTCTTTTCTTCTTTCTTCTTCTTCTTCTTCCTTCTTCTTCTTCTTCTTCTTCTTCTTCTTCTTCTTCTTCTTCTTCTTCTTCTTCTTCTTCTTCTTCTTCTTCTTCTTCTTCTTTCTTTCTTCCTTCTTCCTCTTCCTCTCTCTCCTCCTTCCTCCTTCCTCCTCCTCCTCCTCCTCCTCCTCCTCCTCCTCCTCCTCCTCCCCTCCTCTTGCTCCTCCTTTTCCTCCTCCTCCTCCTCTTGCTCCTCCTTTTCCTCCTCCTCCTCCTCTTGCTCCTCCTTTCCTCCTCCTCCTCTTGCTCTCCTTTTCTTCCTCCTCTTGCTCCTCCTTCCTCCTCCTCCTCTTCCTCCTTTTCCTCCTCCTCCTCTTGCTCCTCCTGCTCCTCCTCCTCCTCCTTTCCTCCTCCTTCTTTTCCTTCTCCTCCTCCTCTCCTTTTTCCTTCTCCTCCTCCTCCTCCTTTTCCTTCTCCTCCTCTTCCTCCTTTTCCTTCTCCTCTTCTTTTTGTTCTTCCTTCAAAATTTGTTCCATGGAATCAATTGTATTTTTTACATTCCAGAAAACAAAACAGCATGAATTGTCCCAGATCAAGTTGTGTTTCGACCGTTCGCTGCATTTGGTAGATTGCGATGGCATCATTGGTGGGAATGAAGCGAAAGTCCTTGGAAATTGCCCTCATAAAGGGATTACATACCCAGCATCAGTGAGGTAAGTTATTGCTAATTCCCTTTTCTCTGATCTGCTGACGGCATCTTAAACGTCACTTACTAATGTTCCCATTCTGTTCCTTTTCCATGGCCGTTGATGTATTCCGTATGTGGAATTCATGTTGAACAGATTGCAACAGGAACGACGAAGGGAAGGGCAAGAAAACACATGAATATGCCGAAGGCCTTTTCACTTGCTTCGTTAGGGCATATGCCCTGACGAAGCAATAGTGTGCTTTTTCGTGTGTTTTCTTGCCCTTCCCTTCGTCGTTGATGTATTCCTTAGTACTGTTTGGCAGTGTTTTACTAGTGCTTACCTGGAGTTTTGTGCTTTAATGAGTTGTCCTCACTCCATATTCTCACGTCCTGTTGAAAAGCAACAGTAGAGTATGGAATAATGCAAATAATAATAATGAGGAGGATGACGACTCTAGGCTGTCGGGCCAGAACATCTTTGGACACATGGATACATACGTGTACTCATATATACATATATACATTTGTATATACATATATAAATGTATATATATACATATATTGTATATATATATATATATATATATATATATATATATATATTATATATATACATATATATAATATATATATATATATATATATATATATATATATATATATATATATATATATATATATATATATATATATATATATATATATATATATATATATATATATATACATATATATATTGTATATAGATAGATATATATATATATATATATATATATATATATATATATA
>NW_020870606.1:389726-392226 GCF_003789085.1 Penaeus vannamei
CTCGTTTACGTCTCTCCTCTCTCTCTTTCAGTGTTACCGTCACCTTCTCTCTCTCATCTCTCCTCCTCATCATCTACTCTCTCTCTCTCTCTCTCTCTCTCTCTCTCTCTCTCTCTCTCTCGCTCTCTCTCTCTCTCATCCGATCTCTCTCTTCTACGTTCCCGTAACTTCTCTCATCTCTCTCATCTCTCTCTTCTCACCTTCCCCGGTAACTCTCTCTCATCTCTCTCTCTCTCGGTTTCTCCGTCTCTCTCTCTCTCTCTTCTTCTTTCTTCCTCTCTCTCTCTCTCTCTCTCTCCATCTCAGTCTCTCTCTCTCTCTCTCTCTCTCTCTCTCTCTTCTTCTCTCTCGTTTCCGTCTCTCTCTCTCTCTCTCTCTCTCTCTCTCTCTCTCTCTCTCTCCCTCTCTCATAACTCTCTCTCTCTCTCTCTTCCTCTCTCTCCGCTTCTCTCTCTCTCTCTCTCGTTCCGTCTCTCTCTCTCTCTCTCTCTCTCTCGCTTACGTCTCCTCTCTCTCTATTCGTATACGTCTCTCCTCTCTTCGTTACGTCTCTCTCATCTTCGTACCGTTTCCTCTCTCTCTCTACTCATTCTCTCTCTCTCTATCTCTCTCTCTCTCTCTCTCTCTCTCTTTCGTTCCGTCTCTCTCTCTCTCTCTCGTTCCGTCTCTCTCTCTCTCTCTCATCTTCTCTCCTTCTCTCTCTCTCTCTCTCTACTCTCTCTAACTCCTCTCTCGTTCCGTCTTCTCTCTCTCTCTCTCGCGCTCTCTCTCTCTCCGCTCTCTCTCTCTCTCTCTCTCTCTCTCTCTCTCTCTTCTCTCTCTCTCTCTCTCTCTCTCTCTCTCTCTCTCTCTCTCGTCTCTCTTACTTCTCTCTCTCTCCTTCTCTCTCGTTCCGTCTCTCTCTTCTCCTCTCTCTCTCCTCTCTCTCTCCCGCTTCACTCGTTCTCTCCCTCTCTCCTCTCTCTCTCTCCCCGCTGCCTCTCTCTCCTCTCTCTCTCTCTCTCTCTCGCTCTCTCCTCGTCTCTCCTCTCTCTCTCTCTTCTCGTCTCTCTCTCTCTCTCTCCTCTCTCTGCTCGCTCTCTCTCTCGTTCGCTCTCTCACTCTCTCTCTCATCTCTCCTCTCTCTCTCTCTCTCTCTCTCTCTCTCTGCTCTCTCTCTCTCTCTCATATCTCTCTCTCTCACTCTCCTCTCTCTCGTTCCGTCTCTCTCATCTCTCTCTCTCTCTCTCTCTCTCTTCTCTCTACTCTCTCTCTCTGCTCTCTCTCTCTCTCTCTCTCTCCTCTTCTCCTCTCCCCTCTCTCTCTCTCGTTCCGTCTCTCTCTCTCTCTCTCCCTCTCGTTCCGTCTCTCTCTCTCTCTCTTGTTCTGTACATCTCTCGTCTCTCTCAGTTCCGTTCATCTCTCTCTCTCTCGTTCCGTCTCCTCTCTCTCTCGTTCCGTCTCTCTTCTACTCTCTCTCGTCCGTCTCTCTCTCTCTCTCTCGTTACCGTCTCTCTCTCTCTCTCTCTCTCTCTCTCTCGTTTCCGTCCTCTCTCTCTTTCTCTCTCGTTTCCGTCCTCTCCTCTCTCTCTCTCTCTCGCTTCCGATCTCCGGGCCTCTCTCTTTCTCTTCGTTAACCGTCTCTCTCTCTCTCTCTCTCGTTCCGTCTCCTCTCTCTCTCCATCGTTGCCGGTCTCTCCTTCTACTCTCTCGTTCCGCTTCTCTCTCTGCTCTCTCGTTTCCGTTCTCTCTCTCTCTCTTGTCCGTCTCGTACTCTCCCTCTACATCATCTCGTTACACGTCTCTCTCCTCTCCTCTCTCTCTCTCTCTCGCATTCCCGTACTCTCTCTCTCTCTCTCTCTCTCTCTCTCTCTCTCTCTCTCTCTCTTCTCCTCTACTCTCTCTCTAATCTCTCTCTGCTCTCTCTCTCATCTCTCTCTCGTTTCCGTCTCTCTCCTCTATCTCTCTCGTTGCCGATCTCTCATCTCGTTCATCTCTCCTCTCTCGTTCACAGGTCCTCTCTCTCTCTCGTTCCATCTCTCTCTCTCTCATCTGCCAGTTCCGAATCTCATCTCTCTCTCCTCCCTCTCTCTCTCTTCTCTCTCTCTCTCTCTCTCTCTCTCTTCTCTCCTCTTCTCTTCTCTCCTTCTAACTCTCTCAATACTACTCATCTCTCTCTACTTCCTACTTTCGATTCCAGATCTCTCCCTCTCTCTTCTCTCTCTCTTCTCTCTTCTCTCCTACTCTCTCTCTCTCTCTCTCTTACTCTCTCTCTCTCTCTCTCTCTACTCTCTCCTCCTACCTCGCCTCTTTCGTTCCGTCTCATCATGTCTCTCTCTACTCTACTCTCTTTCGTTCCGTCTCTCTGTCTCCTCTCATACTCTCTCTACTCTCTCTTTCGTTTCCGGTCTCTCTACTTCTCTTTCGTTACGTCTCTCTCTCTCTCTTTCGTTACGTCTCTCTCTCTTTCGTGTCTACCGTACTCTTCTCTTTCGTTACGTCCTCTCTCTCTCTTCTCTCT
>NW_020870606.1:397226-399726 GCF_003789085.1 Penaeus vannamei
TCTCTCTCTCGTTCCGCTCTCTCTCTCTCCGATCCGTTCTCTCTCTCTCTCGTTCGTCTCCCTCTCTCTCTCATCTCTCCTCTCGTTCATGTCTCTCTCTCTCTCTCGCGTCTTCTCGTTCCGTCTCTCTCTCTCTCTTCTCGTTCCGTTCTCTCTCTCTCTCTCTCGCTTCCGTCTCTCTCTCTCTCTCTCTCTCCCTCTCTTCTCTCTCTCTCTAACTCTCTCTCTCTCTCTGTCTCTCTCTCTCTCTCTCTCTCTCTCTCTCTCTTCTCTCTCTCTAATTCTCTCTCTCTCTCTCTCTGTCTGTCTGTCTTTCTCTCTCTCTCTGGTCTTTCTCTCTTCTCGTGTCTTTCTCGTTCCGTCATCTCTCTCTCTTGTTATCGTCTCTCTACTCTCGTCTCCGTCTCCTCTCTCTCTCTCTTTTCTCGTTTCCGTCTCTCATCTCTCTCTACTTTCTCGATTACGTCTCTCTCTCTCTCTACTCTCTCTCTCTCTCTCTCTCTCTCTCTCTCTCTCTCTTCTCTCTCCTCTCTCTCGCTCTCATCTCTCTCTCTCCTCTCTCTCTCTTTCTCTTCTCTCTCCTCTCTCTCTACTCTCTCTCTCTACTCTCTCTCTCTCTCTCTCTTCTCTCTCTCTCTCTCTCTCTCTCTCTCTCTCTCTCTCTCTCTGCTCTCGTTCCGTCTCTCTCTCTTCTCCTCTCTCGTTCCGTCTACTCATCTCTCTCTCTCTCTCTCTCTCTCTCTCTTTCTCCTCTCTCTTCTCGTTCCGTCTCTCTCTCTCTCTCTCTCTCGTTCCGTCTCTCTCTCTCTTTCTCTCGTTCCGTCTCTCTTCTCTCTTCTCTCTCGTTCCGTCTCTCTCTCTCTCTCTCCGTTCCGTCTCTCTCACTCTCTCTCGTTCCGTCTCTCTCTAACTCTCTCTCGTTCCGTCATCTCTCTCTCCTGTGTTCACGTCTCTCTCTCTCTCCTCTCTCTCGTTCCGTCTCTCTTCTCTCTCTCTCTCGTTCCGTCTCTCTCTCTCTCTCTCTCTCGTTCCGTCTCTCTCCTCTTCTCTCTCTGCTCTCGACTCTCTCTCTCTCTCTTCTCTCTCTCTCTCATACTCTCTCTCTCTCTCTCTCTCTCTCTCTCTCTCTCTCTCTCACTCTCTCTCTCTCTCTCTCTACTTCTCTCTCTCTCTCTCTCTCTCCTCTCTCTCTCTCTCTCTCTCCTCTCTACTTTCCGTCTCTCTCTCTCTCTCGTTCCGTCTCTCTCTCTCTCTCTCTCGTTCCGTCTACTCTCTCTACTCGCTTCCATCTCATCTCTCTCACTCTCGTTCCGTCTCATCGCCTCTCTCTCTCTCTCTCTCTCTCTCTCTCTCTCTCTCTCTCTCGTCTCTCTCTCTCTCTCTCTCTCTCTCTCTCTCTCTTCTCTCTCGTCTCGTTCTCTTTTCAGTTCCCGTCTCTCTCTCTCTCTTCTCTCTCTCTCTCTCTCTCTACTCTCTCTGCTCTTCTCTCTCTCTCGTCTCTCTCTCTCTCTCTCTCTCTCTCTCTCTCTCTCTCTCTCTCTCTCTTTCTCCGTCTTCTGTCTCTCTGCTCTCTTTCTCGTCTCTCTCTCTTCTCTTCTACGTCTCTCTCTCTCTCTTTCGTTACGTCTCTCTCTCTCTCTTTCTACGTTCTCTCTCTCTTCGTTAACGTCTCTCTCTCTCTCTCTCTCTCTCTCTCTCTCTCTCTCTCTCTCTCTCTCTCTCTCTCTCTCTCTCTCTCTCTCTCTCTCTCTCTCTCTCTCTCTCTACTCTCTCTCTCTCTCTCTCTCTCTCTCTGTCTCTCTCTCTCTCTCTCTCTCTCTCTCTCTCTCTCTCTCTCTCTCTCTCTCTCTCTCTCTCTCTCTCTCTCTCTCTCTTCTCTCTCTCTCTCTCTCTCTCTCTCTCTCTCTCTCCCCCCCCCCTCCCTCTCTCTCTCTCTATCTCTCTCTTCCTACATTCCTTTCTTCGCCCTTCTCTGCCTCTCTTCCTGTATGATTTCTTTCTCCTGAGAACCATGACATTCATATTTATCCTTCATCTTTCCTTATCATGATATTATTGATACTATTATATTATGGTATATTTTGCATTTCATGTTGCTTATGACATTGCATTTTTAGAACCAGCCAGGACTACTGGGAAATTTCCGCCTGCGTGAAGTCCCTTGGGAGAATGGCCAGATTTCCACCTCAACCCCGATAGGCTGTGGAGCAGCCTCTCCGCTCAGCGATCATCTGCCATCTACCAATGCTGTAGCACATTACCCACTGGTGCAATCACACCACAAAGTATTTTCACCAATAGAGTCACAAACAGATGCCCAGTACAGCATCTCGGGAGTGAGAAATACATCTAATTTTGCTCCCTTGTCAAAGCCAAGTAATGGACTGAGGTCAGGGCCAGCCAGCAGGCCTACTTCTGGGAGTAGTTCTCGAGGAAAGTCTTCACGGAGTGGCAGCCGCCCAGCAAGGTTTGGAATATATTTATTTTTTGCATTTTTTGG
>NW_020870606.1:412226-415721 GCF_003789085.1 Penaeus vannamei
CACCACCGCACATGCACCACACACATGGCGCACACATATGTACACCCACACACATTGCCACACACACAGGCAATGCACACCACAGATGCACATGCACACGCACACGCACCACACATAATTGCACACGCACACACATATTGCACACGCACAAACACACATATGCACACGCAACACACACATGCACACGCACACACACAAACATGGCACATGCACACACACATGCACACGCACAACACACATGCACCACGCACAACATTGCACACACGCGGGTGCGCACACATTCACACACGCAAACACGCTCACGCACACGCAACATGCCACACACACATTGCACACACATGTTATACACAACACATGCACCACACACTCATGCACACACACATATGCACAACACACATGCACACACACATTTTGCACCACACATATGCCACAGACACACGGCACACACACACATGCCCACACACACGCACACCCCACACCACATGCCCAACACACACGCACAACACACACATGCCCACAACACACGCCACACACACACAATGCACACATTGCACACACACCATGCACACACACACATGCTTACACACACACATGCAATCCACACACACACATTGCAACACAACATGCACACGCACACATGCACACGCACACACTTTATGCACACGCACATACACACCACGTTACACGCACACACATGCAACACGCACACGCCACACACACATGCCACACACACCACGCTGCGCCGCACACCCCACTTACACGCTTCACCGCACACTTACATGGCACACATGCACACACATGTACACACCAATGTACACACTCACAGCACACAACACACACATATGCACACACACATGCTCACACCCATGCTCAACCACCCACATGCCCACACCACACGCACACACACCACGCACACACACAACACACACACACACACACACACACACACACACACACACCACACACCACAGATGCACACACACACACTATGCACCACACATTTACACGCCATTGCACACACACATTGCACACACATACACGCATTGCACACACACATGCCACACTTACATACATGCAAAACATGCATTCACAGACATGCCACACACCACACATGCAACACCACCACACATGCACACACCACATATGTATTTACACACACATACAACACACATGGCACACACACCACACACTCAACGCACCACACATGCACACACACATGGACACACACACATGCACACACACACATGCACACATGTGCACACACATGCATACAACATTTGCACACGCACACATGCACACCCACCAACACACGCATACGGCAAATGCACAACACACATTGCACACACACATTTGTACACACGCATATGCACACACACATAAATGGGCACCACACACACATTTTTGCGCACACAAGAACATTGCGCATACACACACATGCACACCACACACCATGCACACACACATGCACACAACTAATGGCCACATACACATGCACACACTCAAACATGCACAACAACCACACATGACACATACAAATGCACACACACAATGCACACACACTCAAACATGCACACACACATGCAACACACACACATGCAACACAACCACAACACATGCATTACACATACCACTCACACACACACACCATTACATGCCACACACATACATGCACACACACACATTTGCACACACACACATGCACACACACACATTGCACACACACATGTCCACACACACACATGCACACACACACACACATGCAATACACACACACTCAACACACACACATGCACACACACACACTCCACACACACACACCACCACCATACATGCACACACATACATGGCACACACATACATTGCACCAACATACATGCACACACACACACTATGCACACACCACCACCATGCACACACACACATGTACACACACACACATGGCACACACACACACATACACACCACCTCACACACCACACACACACACTCACACACACACACACTACACACACACACACAACAACATACTGCACACACATACATGAACACACACACACATGCACACACACACATTGCACCACACACATGTACACACACCAACACATTGCACACACACACACACAATACACACACTCACACACACACACAACACACTCACACACACACAAGCACCACACCATGCACGCGCACAACACGCACACATTGCACGGAGCACAGGGATAATCATAAATAGAAACCTTTAAATCCAAATGACCATATTAAATGAAAAGGTCCACAAAATGTTTAGAACTGAATTTTGCCAACATGAAGAGGGGCATTCTGTATGTGGGACGAAGATATGGTAAAGAAGATTATTAAAGCAATCATAAGACCCAGCTCTTGAGCTACGGTGGCATTGGTATGGATGTCCACACTTGAAAAAAAAGATATTTACAAACTGGAAAAGAGTCCAAAGAGCGGCGACGAGATGGGCACTACCCTAAGAGATCTTGAGTTACGAAGCGACAGACTACAAAAAATTAGGACTTATAACCTTGGAAGAAAGAAGGAAAAAGGGGACTTGATTATTTGCTTTTCAAACTGCATTACAGGAAGATGTGAAGATAGATAAGGAATGACTTTTTGATCTCTGAAACAACAAGCAAGAACGACGAGGACACAACAGAAAGTTTGGAAAGGTAAAAAAGGTGATAAAGATGTCAAAAAAATTGATAGTTTCCCAAACAGAATTATTAATCGTTGGAACAGTCTCCCCAATCAAGGTAGTGTGTGCCAAAAATCTGACACCAAATCTTTAAAAAAGTTATATGATAATTTAAATAGCTCTTCTCCCGTATCCAAACAACTTAGGTAAGAACAACTAGGTAAGAACATCAAAAACACACACACGCTCTCTCTCTCTTCTCCTCTCTCTCTCTCTCTCTCTCTCTCTCTCTCACCACACACAACACACACACACACACACCACACACACACACCACACACACACACACACACACACACACACACACACACACATATTACCAAACAGATATGTGTATACACACATTAATAACATTCACACACACATGCACACGCACCACACAACAAACATGCACACGCACACACACCCACAATGCACACGCACACACACCCACATGCACACGCACACACACCCACAAATGCACCACGCAACACCACCCACATGCAACACGCACACACACACACATGCACACGCACCGCACGCAACACACATGCACACGCACGCACACACACGCCTAGTGCGCACACATACACACGCACACGCTCACGGCCACACGCACACACACATTGCACACACACATGCAACACCACGGCACACACACATGCACACACACACATGCACATTAACACACATTGCACAGTACACACATGCCACATACACACATTGGCACACACACACATGCACACACACATGCACACACAAACACGGATGCACACACACAACACATGCACACACACATGCACACACACAAA
>NW_020870606.1:415821-425821 GCF_003789085.1 Penaeus vannamei
TCCTAACCTCGCTCCTCCCTTCGCCTCTTCCTCCTAAAATCCTTCTCTCTTCCTCCTTCGCCCTTCTTCCATTCGCGCGTCGCCCCCTCGACCCTCTGCAGGAGAGAAATTCCAGACGCCGTTGAAAATACCTGCACCGTGACCGCATCCCACAGGGTCAGCTTGGCCAGCCAACCAGCGTGTTCAAGTGCCCGCAATCCTCCTCCTCCTCCTCCTTCTTCTTTTCTTCTTCGTCTCCCCCTTATTATTATTATTATTATACTTCTTCTTCTCCTCCTCCTCCTCCTTCTCCTTTTTATCCTTCTCTTCTTCTTCTTCTTCTTCCTTCTCATTTCCTCCTCTTCCTCCTCCTCCTACCTTCTCCCGATCATTCTCTCTCTCTCTCTCTCTTTCTCTTTCCTCTCCTCTCCTCTCCCTTTCCTAACTCTCCTCTCCTCTCCCTTTCCTAACTCTCCTCTTCCCGCTCCCGCTTCCCTCTCCCTTTCCCCTTTCTCTCTTATTGCCCCTCTCCCTCCCCTCTTCAATTTTGTTTCCCTCTTTTGCCCTCCGCTTCCTTTCCTAATCTACCTTCCTCCCACCTTCCACCCAGAGAGAGAGAGGGGAGAGACGGAGAGGGAGGGAGGGAGAGAGGGAGAGGGGAGGGAGGGGAGGGGGAGGGAGGGAGGGAGGGGGAGGGAGGGAGGGAGGGAGGGAGGGAGAGGGAAAGAGAGAGAGAGAGAGAATAGGGGGAGAAGAAAAGGAGGGGAAGAGTGAGAGTCGGATAGATTGACTAATAGGGCAGAATCTCCCTCAGTTCAAGGGATAGACAGAGAGGAGGGGCGGAGACCAGGCGAAGCTCCCTTGATTTGACGCAGGTGTAGCGAAGGGTTTAGAATTAGGTTCATGATCCCGTCACACACACACACAAACCCTGTACCTCTCCCTTCACCCCTTCCTCTTCCCTCCCTTTGCTACGTGAAATTCATACTCTGCAAGGTCTAAGAATAGTGTGAGTTGTCTCTACTTTTTCTTTCTCTTCCTTCTCTCTCTCTCTCCCTCCCTCCTTCTCTCCCCTCCTCCCACCCTCCTATCATTTTCGCTCTTCATAAAACCAAAAAGTAAGCTATCCCTCTTCGCAAATAATAATAATAAGATAACTAGATAACTAGAAGCACTCAGAGACCGCATTCCTCCTCCAAGGCAGTAGGGTCACACTTGAAAAATTACATTAAAATCACCTTTTCCTCAAGTGCACTGGTGACGTCCGTAAACATAACCTCCTTGACGTTCACAACTTTTTAAGTTATCCTGCTAACCAACAAAAAAAATCAAACAAACAAACACACTAACCAACCCTACCGAAAATACAACCTCTGTGCGGTATGCATTTGAACAGTCTTACAGAGAAAAAAATCAGCTTCGCTCGCAACGTGGGAATACCTCGGGAGTGGATGTAGGGACCGGGTATAGGGCCGCCCGGGGAGTGGGTATAGGTACCCGATCGCCTTGACTTGCCCGAGAGTTGCATGATGCAAGTTGCGCGGCTGGAAGGTCCGGAAAGCAGACGGAATATTGTTCAGACTGGACAGGTGAGGCATATAGGCCTACTTACCTGAGTTTATAGGCCTACTTGCGTAATTGACTGACATGGCGGGAAAAAGGGAGATAGAAGGGTGTAAGTACTGTCAGCAGAAGGCATTTCCGGAGAGGAAGAGACGGACATGCAAAGTACAGCGGGAAAAACGGGGATCATAGCGCTTGAATTTTATGGAAAAAGGGAAGGAGAGGGAGAGGGAGAAGGGGGGAGGTGAAAGAGAGAGGGAGGGGAAGAGGAAGAGGGAGAGGGTGAGAGAGGGAAGGAGAAGGGGAGATGGGGAAATAGAGAGAGAGGTGGTTGGGGAGAGAGAAGAAGAGGATATGAGAGAGGGAGAGGTTGAGAAAGAGAGAGAGAGAGAGGGAGAGGTTGAGAGAGAGAGAGAGAGAGAGAGGGAGAGGTTGAGAGAGAGAGAGAGAGAGGGAGAGAGCTCTCTCTCTCTCTCTCTCTCTCTCTCCTCTCTCTCTCTCTCTCTCTCTCTCTTTCTCTTCTCTTTCTTTCTTTCTTCTTTCTTTCTCTCTCTTTCTCTCCTCTCTCTCTCTCTCTCTCTCTCTCTCTCTCTCTCTCTCTCTCCTCTCTCTTCTCTCTCTCTCTCTCTCTCTCTCTCTCTCTCTCTCTCTCTCTCCTCTCTCTCTCTCTCTCTCTCTCTCTCTCTCTCTCTCTCTCTCTCTCTCTCTCTCTCTCTCTCACACACACACACACACACACACACACACACACACACACACACACACACACACACACACACACACACACACACACACACACACACACACACACACACACACACACAAATATCGCCAAGGATTCCGTGGGAAGTTGAACCCCAGAGTACAGCGGTTAAAATTCTGAGAGGCTAAAGGCTGGAAATGCTGGTAATGCTACTTTTGAAGCCACGGACTCTCTGATTAGTTCTGGAATGTCTAGGGAACAGCAATTTTATTTATAGAATTTCGAAGGTCTGTCGCTGTCGTTGTTGTTGTTGTTGTTGTTGTTGTTTCAAGGAGTGAGGTTAAATGACGAAGGAAAATATGTCATGTTTTTTTTCCTTACACTGTTGTCCTTTTATTCGTGTTAACAGAAGTATGTAAACAATGGAGAGAGAGAGAGAGAGAGAGAGAGAGAGAGAGAGAGAGAGAGAGAGAGAGAGAGAGAGAGAGAGAGAGAGAGAGAGAGAGAGAGAGAGAGAGAGAGAGAGAATACAAACAAGGGTACAGCGAAAGAAAATGGAGTCGATAGAATGATTCGTAAAGTGAAAATATGATGATAATTCGGAAGATCAGCGAAAGATTGCGAGATATTGCCACTCTTGAAGATTTACGATATAATTAACGCTCTTGAATGAAGGAACGCAAGCAAGGAATGTTCTAGATATTTGTCAGGGAGAGAAGTTTAACTCTGATCAAGTTCCTCTTTTTTCTCCGTTTTCTTGTTTCGTTTTCTGTCTTTTCGTACGTATCTTCCGTTTTTTGTAATTATTGTTGTTAATGTTGTTGCTGTTTTTATTGTTGGTCCTATTGTTTTTATTATTGTTGTAATTTTTATTATTATTATTATTATTATTATTGTTGTTGTTGTTTTCGTTATTAGTATTATCATTATTATCATCATCATCATCACCATCATCATTATCATTATTATCATCATCATCATCACCATCATCATTATCATTATTTTCATTAATATTATTATTATCATTATTATCATCATCATCATCACCATCATCATTATCATTATTTTCATTAATATTATTATTATCATTATTATTATAATTATTATAATAATAATTATTATTATTATCATCATTATTATTGTCATTATTCTTGTTATTAATATTATTTTTTATTATTATTATTACCATTATTACTATTATTATTATTATTATTATTATTATTATTATTATTATTATTATTATTATTATTATTATGATTATGATTATGATTATGATTATGATTATGATTATGATTATGATTATTATTATTGTTATTATTGTTGTTATTTTTAATATTATCATTATTGAATGAGGGTGATTCTTAATTAACAATGGGGTTGATAATGATGGTGATGACGAATAGCGTTGGTGACGATGAAAGATGTAGATTTAATGAAAAGATCGGAAGAACTACAAGAGAGGGAAAGAAAGTGCGAATAAAGGAATGGGAGAGAAGGCAATGAACTCTGCCAAAAGACGGAAACACGTTGACGGCCGCCACGTAACGCTCGAAGTGGGGCAGGCAGCCAGGCAGGGTTTGGATCTGCGATGCCCACGTGGCCGGTGGGGTGCGGGGCGAGGGCACGGGGCGAGGGCAGAGGGGCGAGGGCAGGGGCGAGGAGAGGGGCGAGGGGCAGAGGGAGAGAGCAGGGCGAGGAGGGCAGGGAGCGGCGCGGCGGTCGAGGGAGCAGCACGTGGCCCGCAGCCTACGCAGCAGCAACGTCACGTAGGCAGACAGACTGGCAGAGGGGCAGACGTGCAGGCTGGCAGGTGATCGCACGAGGAACGGGACCGGAGGGAGATTCGGAGCAGACGGACGCAGCAGACTCGCAGGGACGCCGGCGAGCGCGAGGGAACGCACGTGCAAGCAGGCGACGGGACAAAGACGCAGGTGGATGCGGGGGAGACAAAAGGAGAACAAATGGAAGTTTCGGTTTACACAGAAGCGGAAAACTTGGGGAATAAAGAAAAAAAATAAAGCTAGACGTCGGGGTCAGACGGGACAGCGCTGGCGTCCCTGATAACGATAAGCGGCGTAGGGAAGACAGGCGTCGAGGGGAAGGGCGTGGCAGGCAGGGAGATAAAAGATGAAGCGAAGAGGATGCGCATTTAAGGGCGGGACGGGCGGCCAGACGACCCAAACCGAAGTCGCGGCGTCGAGGGAAAGACGCGAAAGGTTAGAGGTACGAGAAGGAGGGAGGGGGGGGGGGGTCATGTCTGGCAGGGCGTGGGGGACAGACAGCGTGGCAGACAGTTCGCGAAGTTACAAGAGGGCTAGTGTGTGTGTGGAAGGGTACGGGGGAGGAGGGAGGGATGGAGGAATGGAGGGGAGGTTCGAGGGAGAAGTAGCGCGGGAAAGGGAGGAAAAAAAATCCTTATTTGAGGGATCGAGATTATTCGTTTTCTAACTGAGGCACTGGTAACAGAGAGGAAGAAGGAGAGGAAGAGAAAGAGAAAAAGACACAGAGACAGAGAGGGGATGGGATAAGGTACTTTCATATTTATATATAGGTTTATTGCCCGTCGTTTGGCCGTTGCGCGTGGTTCTGCCTAACCTTAGTGCGAGCAAGAGCCTGTTTGGTGTGTGTGGTCAAGTCTGCTTTATGTATCAGGCTTTATGGTCTTGTCTGGTGTGTGCTTGCCGCTTTCATGGTTTTGTCTGCGTGCCTGCGTTTAGTGCCGTTGCTGCTGTGCTTGCGTGCGTTTATGGTAATGTCTTATCACAGGACTCCACGCAGCTGTTGTTTTCTTTTATGTATTTACGCTCATACATAAACGCACGCACGCACGCACCCAGCCCCCCCACGGGCCCGCACCCACACACAGTTTATGTGCGTGTGCATACATATGCAAACAAAATTTCCCCAACCGATCTCCCAAAGTTTCAATCCATATATTTTTCATCTGGATGCCTGTGCACTTCGCGTGTGTGCATGTGTGTGGGTGTACCTGCATATGCACTCCCTTCGATGTTTGCGCCAAGGCCTTGCAACGGGCGGTCAACTTTGCAACATGTTCGTAATAGCGAGCGATGTCAACGTTATCCAGTCTGTTGCGTGCGCCCCCCCCTCCACTCCCGCCCCTCCCTCCCGCCTGCCGCCCCTCGGAGCCTCGCTGGCCGTGTTTGCTCTCTCGCTCGGGGCTCGCTGCTGCCGGCCGGGGCGAGGGCACGGGCGGCATCGGGCGTTTGGGGATGCCTTGGGATGCGGGGGAGGGCGGAGGGGGAGGGGACGAGGGGAAGAAGGCGGAGGAGGCGGTGGGGAAGGAGGCGAAGAGGGAGGTAGAGGGGAAAGCAGAAGGAGTGTGCTGAAGGGAGGGTGTGGTGAGAGGAGGAAGAAGAAGAAGAAGAAGAAGAAGAAGAAGAAGAAGAAGAAGAAGAAGAAGAAGAAGAAAGAAGAAGAAGAAGAAGAAAAAGAAAAAGAGGAAGAAGAAGAAGAAGAAGTGGGAGAGACGGGAAGAAGACGACGATGACGATGAGGAGGAGGAGGAGGAAGAGGAGAAGACCGGAGGCGGGGAGGGGAGGGCGTGTGTAGCGGCTGCGCTCGGATCGATGGCTCGTCTGGCGCTCCTCGTGGTGGCGGTGGCAGTGGCGGCGGCGGCGCGGCGGAGGAGGAGGAGGCGGCCGATGTGGTGGTGGCGCCGCTCCGTAGCAGTGGGGCGGATCTGATCGGGGGGGAGGGGGGAAGGGGAGGGGAAAGGGAAAAGGAAATAGGAACGGAAGGGGAGGGGAGGAAGGGGGATAGAGAGGAAGGGGAGGGGGGAGGGAAAAAGGAAAGTTGAATGGAGGGGGTGGGAGGAAAGGGAAGGGATAGGGATGGTTGAGGAGAGGAGAGAAGGAAGGAAAAGGGAGGGGAAGCGAAAGAGAAAAGAGAAAGGATAGGAAAGGAAGAGACATTTAGGGGAAGGAAGAGGGAGGGGGCATTGGAGAGAATGGGAAAGGAAAGGGAGGGGGGTAGGGGAAGGTGCCATTAGTCCTAGTAATCTGGAGCTTGTGGTTGTGACAGCTGTGTGCGGCGTAGACAGACAGACAGGCCGATATCTCTACACACAATCCTAAAAAAAAAAAAAAAAAAAAAAAAAAAACGGTAGACAGGCCTTTCCTGCTCCCACTCGGGTGAAATGAGCGGCGTCGGGAACACCTGCTCGAAATCATTGAGGAGTAATGAGGTCTTCCACACCTGGCCGCGAATTCCTGCTTCGCCCGCGGTTCTGTCTCTCCGTCTCTCGCCTGCCCTCCCGCCCACGCCTGCATCAACGCCCACGAAAGCCATCCAGCAATGTCTTTCTCCATTTATCTCCTGCTTTCCCGCCCACGCCCGCTTCAACGCCCACGAAAGCATTCCAGCAATGTCTCCATCTCTCGCCTGCCCTCACGCCCACGCCCACTCCAACGCCCACGAAAGCCATCCCGTACTATCTCTATCCTGCCTTCACGCCCACATCAACGCCCACGATATCCATCCCACACTACCCCCCTTCATTTCTCGTTCCCCAGGCTTCGCTTCCCCTCGCGTCCCCCGAGGCATCACCCGCGGAGGCGTCGCGGATCCCGCCGATCTCACTCTCCCCTCTTTCATCACACTCCTCCCCTCTCGCCGTCTCCCCTGTGCCTTTTCTCTCCCTCTCTCTCTCTCGCTCTTGCTTTCGCTCTCGCTGTCTCTCTCATTTTCTCGTTTCCGCATTATCTCTCGTTTTATTCTCTCTCTCTCCTCCTCTCTCTCTCTCATTCTCTCTCTCTCTTCGTCTCTCGTATGTGGTTTGGGTGTCGTCTGCATTTCATGCGAAGGCGCTGTGGGGCGCTTAATTTTTTTGGTCGCCTTCGATCTTAGCCTAGTTACTCCGTCTTGGGCGCTCTCGGTATCTTCAGGCTGTCCTGCGTCCGTCCCGCTGCCTCTCTGACGTCGCCCCTTCTCGGTGTAGTCTTCTGAACTCTCATCCAGTTCACCCGGACTATCCTAACTTGCTTTGTTGGTGGTGTGTGGGGTGGGTTGTGTGACGGGGGCGTGGTGGTTTCACCTCGGTCTGTTCGTGATCATCGGTTCTGCTCTTCTTGGCTTCCTCATCGGCGTGCCTCTGTCTGTTGTATGTCGTCGTCTCTCGGTCCCTTGACTGTTCCGTCGGCCTCTCGCTATCTATGGCGCTCCTCTCGTCCGCTCTCTCTTCTCTTGTCTTGGCCTGCCGGTTTCTTTTTGATCAGTCACGGGGATATAGGACCATCTGTATTATGGTCAAGTGGTCCGCCCGATTGTTCTGACTACATGCGTCAGTCTCCACACCAACAGTGTGTACTCCCTCGGCCGCCATGCGGACTCGTGCGCGTTCTGAGCTTTCAGGGGCGTCTTCTACGTGTTTCTTGCGTCGCAAGAAGCGGTCTGTGAGAACCTTTATCGGTGTTGTTCTGCCGCAGTTGGCGTAAGCCTATGGTTGTCTTTCGGTCCGCTTCTCCTTCGTCTCGTGTGCGAGCGCGATCTTTGTGTGGTTTCTTTCCGGTTCTGCGGTTGTCGTGCGTCTCGTCTTGTCCGGGTCTCCTCCCGGTCTTCGGTGGGCGAGGTCGGTGTCGGGGGGTTCGTTGTGTTCTGGCTGGCTGTGATGTCGTTTCGTCTCTTGGCTATTCGTGTGTCTTTCTTCGGCTGTTTTAGTCTCAGCAGTGCTCTCGCGTCAGGTGTGCTCTGGCCGGCTGTCCGATGTTGGTGCCCGCTGGTTTGTCGCCTTGTTTTGGGTGATCTCGGTGTGCCGGGATGTTCGTCTGTGTTGTTGTGTGTATGGTGTGCGGGTGTGCGTGCTCGTGTTTCCCGCCTTCGGCTCTCCGCGTCTCCCTCGGGTACCGCGCCCACTGTCGATGGGTGATGGATGATGCGGATCAGCATTGTTACGCTCTGCTGAGCTTCTCCTTTCTGTCTCTCGCTCTCTCCACTCATCTCTCTCATCTCTCTCCTCCTCTCTCATTTTCTTCGTTGTTCCTCAATTTATAATCCCATTTTTATTCTCTCGTTTCTTCTTCTCTCTCTCTCTCTCCTCTCCTCTCCTACTCTGCTAGCTCTCTCTCTCTCTCTCTCTCTCTTCTCTCCTCTCTCTCTCTTCTCCCTCATCTCTCTCCTCTCTCTCCTCCTCTCTCTCTTTCTCAGGCTCTTGTCGTCTTTCTCGTTCTCGTTTCCTCTTTACCAATCTCTCATTTTATTCAATTCTCCTCTCCCGCTCTCTCATCGTCTCTCTCTGTCCTCTCCTCTCTCTCTTCTCTCTCTGCGCTCCTCTTCTCTCTCTCTCTCTCGTCTGTCTGCTCTCCTCCGTCCCTCTCTTCGTTCTCTCGGGTCTCGTCTCGCTCGTCGTCTCCTCTCATTCCCCTATTTATTTGCCCCCCCCCTCGGTTTCCTGCCATTTATCCTCTCATGTTATCTTTCCTACTCTTCTCCGCTCGTCCTCTCTCTTCCTCTCCCTCTTCGTCCTCCTCGTCTCTGCTCCGTCGTCTCCTCCCTCTCGCTCCCTCGCGGGTCTCTCTCTCCTTCCTCTCTCTCCCTCTCTCGCCTCAGCTCTTTAAATCCTCTCTCAGCGTCACCTCTCATCTCTCCTCCTCTCGTCTCTCGCTCTCTCTCGTTCTCTCCTATCTCTCCGTCTCTCTCTCGTCTCTGTCCCTCTCATCGCTCTGTCTCTCATTCTCTTTCTCTCTCTCATGTCGGCTCTCTCCTCTCTCAGTCTCTTCCTCTCGTCATCTCTCGTGTCTCCTCTCTCGATCTCATTCTCTCTCTCTCTCTTCTCTCTCTCTTCTCTCTCTCACTCCTCTCTTTCTCTCTTTCTCGTTTCCTCTTTATCTCTCATTTTATTCTCTCTCTCTCTCTCTCTCTCTCTCTCTCTCTCTCTCTCTCTCTCTCTCTCTCTCTCTCTTCTCTCTCTCTCCTCTCTCTCTCTCTCCCTTCTTCTCTCTCTCCTTTCTCTCTCTCTTTCTCGTTTGCTCATTATCTCTCATTTTATTCTCTCTCTCTCGCTCTCTCTCTCTGCCTTTCTACACGTCTGCTTGAATAGATGCTCCATCCCGGACACAGGAAGGTCATGGTGTCGTAGAAGGTCACGCAGTTCAGCAGGGTCACCAGTCTCAGAGGTCGCAGGGTCCAGGTGCAATCAAACATGGCATTGATCATGAACAGCAACGGCAAAAAATCCTGGTATGATATTAGTCATCCCTAAGCCGTGTCTCACGACGAGCAGTCGACGATTTTTTACACGGACCGACATGCCCCAGAGGTCTGGGCTGAGCATATACAGCGCGAGCAAGTACATGCAGGACACAAGCAAGATGACGACCGTGGGTAAGAACACCGGGCATCAGCTGTTGCGACAGGCTGCGTATACGGCCTGGGAGAGATGGCGGGCGGGGCGGGCTTCGCAAGGGGACGCCGCACGGGGTGGAGTTCGGAGGAAGAGGGGTTTATGGAGGGGGGCGGGGGGGGGGAGATTTTATGTTAAAAAAATCCCTACAGGAAAGACTAGATTTTTATTTGCAGTTTGGCGGGTTTATACAAATGGGGACGCCATGAAATGTAACGTGCTCTTGAAGAGGGGGGGGGGGGGACGCCATGCAGTCACGGGTTCATGAAGAGCGCCGACGTGCACCGCGACACACCAAAGGGTTGTAAGCCTGTGGTACGCCATTCACGAGTTTTCAGCCACGGGGTTGTGACGAACCTTTTGGCATTTCGACACCCTCGCCTGTCCATTTTCGC
>NW_020870606.1:430821-443321 GCF_003789085.1 Penaeus vannamei
CTCTCTCTCTCTCTCTCTCTCTCTCTCTCTCTCTCTCTCTCTCTTCTCTCTCTCTCTCTCCTCACTCTCTCTCTCCTCTCTCTCTCTCTCTCTCTCTCTCTCTTCTCTCTCTCTCTTCTCGTCTCTCACTCTCTCTCTTTGTCTCTCACTCTCTCTCTTTGTCTCTCACTCTCTCTCTGTCTCTCACTCTCTCTCTTTTGTCTCTCACTCTCTCTCTTTGTCTCTCACTCTCTCTCTCTGTCTCTCTCTCTCTCTCTCTCTCTCTCTCTCTCTTCTCTCTCTCTCTCTCTCTCTCTCTCTCTCTCTCTCTTCTCTCTCTCTCTCTCTCGTCTCTCACTCTCTCTCTCTTGTCTCTCACTCTCTCTTTGTCTCTCACTCTCTCTCTTTGTCTCTCACTCTCTCTTTGTCTCTCACTCTCTTCTCTCTTTGTCTCTCACTCTCTGTCTCTCACTCTCTCTCTGTCTCTCACTCTCTCTCTTTGTCTCTCTCTCTCTCTCTCTCTCTCTCTCTCTCTCTCTCTCTCTCTTCTCTCTCTCTCTCTCTCTCTCTCTCTCTCTCTCTCTCTCTCTCTCTCTCTCTCTCCTCTCTCTCTCTCTCTCTCCTCTCTCTGTCTCTCACTCTCTCTCTTTGTCTCTCACTCTCTCTCTCTCTGTCTCGATCTCTCTCTCTTGTCTCTCACTCTTCTCTCTGTCTCTCACTCTCTCTCTCTCTCTCTCTCTCTCTCTCTCTCTCTCTCTCTCTCTCTCTCTCTCTCTCTTCTCTCTCTCTCTCTCTCTCTCTCTCTCTCTCTCTCTCTCTCTCTCTCTCTCTCTCTCATCTCTCTCTTTGTCTCTCTCCTCTCTCTCTTTGTCTCTCACTCTCTCTCTGTCTCCTCTCTCTCTCTCTCTCTCTCTGTCTCTCACTCTCTCTCTCTTTGTCTCTCTCTCTCTCTTTGTCTCTCTATCTATCTATCTCTCATACCTTTTTGTGTTCTTTCCCTCCTCTTGTTTTCCCATATCTTGTGTCTTTCCTCTCTTCTCCTTCGGTATACAAATGAGGAGGGAGGGAGGGAGAAGAGTGAAGCCTGAGGGGAGGGGATAGGAGGGGAAGGAGAAGGATGGTGGGAAGGGAGAGTGGAGAGGGCTGAGGGGATGATGGGAGTGGAGGGGAGAAGGAGAAGGATGATGGGAAGGGAGGGAGAAGAGTGATGAGAGGCTATGGAGAGGGGAGGGAGAGAGAGAAAAGTGATGAGACGGGGATAGGCTGAGGGGAGGCGCTGGGGGAGGGATGAGAGGGGTGACGGGGCGTCTTATCGTGCCTCATCGCCAAAAGTGACGGAAAGGACCAGTACCGGCGGCGTCACGTGGTTTTGGTGCGGTGTGGTCGGGCAGGTGGTGACGCGCGCGGGGGCCCGGCGGCGGCGCTGCTTCGACAGGTGGTGACGGATGTGTTTTTTAGTCGAGTGGATGCTTTTTGGTGCGCGCGCGCACGTGCGTGTGTGTGTGTGTGTGTGTAAGTGTATATATGCATATATGTATGTGTGTGTGTGTGTTTATTTATGTATGTATGTGTTTGTGTGTGTGTCTGTCTGTGTGTATGTGAGCATGTGTTCGTGTATTGTATGTATGTATGTATATGTTATATTTGAAAAGTTCGACAAACAAGATGTATATCTAGATCGACCTGAGAATAACGAATTGGAATTAATCCTCTTCCCGTCCGTGAACTTACCTCAATTAACAGCCTTGGGCAACGCGTAGCAAATGATAATTAAATCCGAGAAGATGACGGACACCGATGTCGCTCATGGAAATTGTTATAGACGTTGATCAAGAGCTACATAGCAAAGGAGAGAGGGGGGGGGGGCGAGAGAGACAGACCTTTGCGTTTGTTCCTTATCTTGCGTAATATCTCAGATGGTTGCGTCGTTGGATGGATGACATCCCATGGAGCTCGCGTCAGATGGCTTGGTTCCTCGGCAGGTGGCGTGGCTTCTTACCCCCCCCCTCCCCCTCTACCTTGCAGGGGGTGTTCAGCAGGGGACCGCCTTCCTCAATTTTGGTTTTCATTTTCATTTTTGTTCCTCATTCTCTCTCTCTCTCTCTCTCTCTCTCTCTCTCTCTCTCTCTCTCTCTCTCTTCTCTCTCTCTCTCTCTCTCTCTCTCTCTCTCTCTCTCTCTCTCTCTTTCTCTCTCTCCTTCTTCTTCTACTTCTTCTTCCTCTTCTCCACCTCTCCTTCTTTCTTTCTCCCCTCCTCTCCCCTGTATTCTCTCTCTCTCTCTCTCTCTCTCTCTCTCTCTCTCTCTCTCTCTCTCTCTCTCTCTCTCTCTCTCTCTCTCTCTCTTCTCTCTCTCTCTCTCTCTCTCTCTCTCTCTCTCCTCTCTCTCTCTCTCTCTCTCTCTCTCTCTCTCCTCTCTCTCTCTCTCTCTCTCTCTCTCTCTCTCTTCTTCCTCCTCTCTCCTCTTCCTCCTCCTCTCTTCTCTCTCTCCTCCTCCTCTTCCTCTTCCTCCTCCTCTCTTCCTCTTCCTCCTCCTCTCTTCCTCTTCCTCCTCTCTTTCCTCTTCCTCCTCTCTCTCTTCCTCTTCCTCCTCTCTCTTCCTCTCCTCCTCTTCTTCCTCTTCCTCCTCCTCTCTTCTCTCTCCTCCTCTCTTCCTCTTCTCCTCCTCTCCCTCCTCCTCCTCTCTCCTCTTTCCTCTCTCTCTTCTCCTCTTCCTCCTCTCTTCTTCCTCTTCCTCCTCTTCTTCCTCTCCTCTTCCTCCTCTTCTTCTCCCTCTTCCTCCTCTTCTTCCCCCTCTTCCTCCTCTTCTTCCCCCTCTTCCTCCTCTTCTTCTCCCTCTTCCTCCTCTTCTTCTCCCTCTCCCTCCTCTTCTTCTCCCTCTCCCTCCTCTTCTTCTCCCTCTCTCTCCCTCTCTCTCTCTCTCTCTCTCTCTCTCTCTCTCTCTCTCTCTCTCTCTCTCTCTCTCTCTCTCTCTCTCTCTCTCTCTCTCTCTCTCTCTCCTGTATTCCCTCTCTCTCTCAGACAGAGAGAGAGAAAGATACAGAGAGAGAGAGAGGGACAGAGAGACGGGATTGACCGAAACGGAGAAATGTATGAGGAATAGAGGAGGAGGAAGGGGACAGTAGGGGAGTTAGAGGAGGGGATGAGGAGAGGTACAGACGAAGAAGGGGGGGGGAGGTGAGGGGGATGAAATAGGGAGAGCGAAAACGGAGGCGAAGGTCCTTGGGTTCGTCCGTGGTGCCTTGGACCCGCTACGACGGATAGACCTTGCTACGACGCACGCTGGGCCCGCCGTAGGTCTCTCTCGACATCTGTTTATCCGTCTGACTCGCTCAGTCGCTGGCTCTTTCACTGGTTCTCTCTTTCTCTCACTCTTTATCTCTATATTTCTCTTTCTCTTATCATTTCCTTCTTCTTTCTCTCTCTCTCTCTCTCTCTCTCTCTCTCTCTCTCTCTCTCTCTCTCTCTCTCTCTCTCTCTCTCTCTCTCTCTCTCTCTCTCTCTCTCTCTCTCTCGCTCTTAATTCTGTGATTAAGACATGACTTACACTTTAATCCACACCTCACATTCCTCTTTACTCTGACAAACCTGAAATATATCGACTTCTTGGCACCTCAAATATATGACGTCATAGGCCCCATTGCGTCTCGGGTTTTCAGCAAGGCGATGTCAAGTGGCCGTTTTTCCCCCGATGGTGTTTATTTACATTTTTGTGCGTTTGTGTCCTCTCTTTTTGCGTGTGTATGTATGCCTTTTGTATGCTGTCGTATTGAGGTCACAGCCGTGATGGATTTGCAGGTTCTCGCGGCTGTGTGTCTGCTCTCCGCATATTTTTACAGCGGTCTGTTGTCGAGGCAGATTTGTCCGGGACACATATTGTATGTAGTCGGGGGGGGGGGGGTGACGTAGTTACAGATGGCGGGGTCTTGGTACATTTCGGCGGGTCGTGGATCTCCAGCGGGTTTCTTTCTCCTATTTCGTTGTGATTTATTCGTAGAAATCGAAGGCATTATTTTTTAGTCTGGTTCTGGGAGGATTACTTTAGGGTTGTTCGCAGAAATCGGAGGCTTTTCTTTCCTTGCAGCTGGGAAGCTTTTTTTGTGGGCGTTCATAGAAGTCTTTTTTTTTTCTTTCCTTTTTTCTTTTTTCTTTTTTCTTTTTTCTTTTTGGTATCGATAAAGGCTTAATTACAGTTTGCAGACGTTGACAGCTTTATTTTGTATCTGGAAGGCAGCAGAATGTTTTTTTTTTTTCATCTGAAAAAATGTTTTTCATAATTAACAGAAATCTTTTTTTTTTTTCATCTGGAAAGCGTTTTTATGGCTGGTCGCAGATTTTTTTTTCTTCTATGGTTGAAACGTCATCCCGTTGAAAAATAGGAGACGTGTGTGTGTGTGTGTGTGTGTGTGTGTGTGTGTGTGTGTGTGTGTGTGTGTGTGTGTGTGTGTGTGTGTGTGTGTGTGTGTGTGTGTGTGAGTGAGTGTGAGTGTGAGTGTGAGTTAGGGTGGGCTCAAGTACATGTACTTGGAACCTAGACTTATGTACATATTTTCATGTATTTGCCTTGTACTTGGAGTTTAAAAAATCGATATTACGTGTACTTATCCTTAGACTCGAAGTACTTGAAAAATGCCAAAGACATTCATATTACTAAGTACATTGTATTTAATCAAACGTTATATACTGTATAGATTCTACAACCTTGTCATGCTACTACTGGGTAAATACGTACATTGAGTGTAAAGATACTTCAGTGTAATATTGAATGAAGGAGCACAATTAAATAGTATTTTCCCAATTGGTAACATGCTACAGGAGACGAGGCCGGGCCGCGTTTATTCCTGCCTCGGTCCACTCTCCTTTTCCATTTCCTTTTCTGGATGGAATTCATCTTTTGATCTGTGTACTCGTTAATGTGCATGAACGAAAACTAATAAAATTTCGTGCTTTACGAATCTGTGACAGGATTTTTTTTCCCATAAAGTACTTGTGTTTAAGTTCAGTGAAATGTATTAGGATTTGGACACACACACACACACACACACACACACACACACACACACACACACACACACACACAACACACACACACACACACACACACACACACACACTCACACTCACACTCACACTCACACTCACACTCACACTCACACTCACACTCACACTCACACTCACATACACACACATACACATACATACACATTCGTGGATGAATTCTGTAAACTAGAATGTATGAAATCCAGTTGAATACCCTTTCAAAAAAAGCAAATCAATGTCAACATTTCTAAGACCTGTTCCCTGTCAGCTACGTGATTATAACTCACCGTGCACACTCAGAAAAAGAATATTATGCATATTATCTGCTATAGTGTATCCGTTATAGAATGTGATAGTTGTGTGTAATTTCCCGGCTTTGAGAAACGTTTCCCATCAATGTTTTTCTTCCCTTGCAGGTGAGAGGCGCCCGCGTCCTGTGATCTCTGCCGCCCGCGGTGAGGACTGGCGGCTGCAGCGGGAGGAAAGAAGGGTAAGATTCGAGACGGAGGAAAGAGGGGGAGGGGGGGGGTATTTGGGAGGGCGGAGGGAGAGGCGAGGCGAGGAAGAGAGAGGAGAGAAAAGTTAGAGAAAGAGTGTGATGGAGCACACATACACACACACACACACACACACACACACACACACACACACACACACACACACACACACACACACACACACACACACACACACACAACACAAATTTATATATATGTATGCATATATATCGATCTATCTCTATCAGCCCCCTCTCCATCTCACATATGTGTGATTATGTGTATGTGTGTGTGTGTGTGTGTGTGTGTGTGTGTGTGGTGTGTGTGTGTGTGTGTGTGTGTGTGTATGAGAGAGAGAGAGAGAGAGAGAGAGAGAGAGAGAGAGAGAGAGAGAGAGAGAGAGAGACATATATATAAAGAGAGAGAGAGAGAGAGAGAGAGAGAGAGAGAGAGAGAGCGCGCGCGAGGGGGGAGGGGGGGAGACGTGACCAAACCCGGCCCTTCGCGATTTGCCGGGATCACGCCACACGTCACCGGGGAATCTAGTGTGCCGGGTGTTTGAGCACGCTCCCCCATTTCCCCTTCTTCTCCCCTCTTCGCTTCTCCCCTCTTCCTCTTTCATTTCCTATCTCCTTTTTCATCTTCCCCTTCTTCTCCCCTCTTCGCTTCTCCCCTCTTCCTCTTTCATTTCCTATCTCCTCTTCATCTTCCCCTTCTTCTCCCCTCTTCGCCTTCCTCTTTTATTTCCTATCTCCTCTTCATCTTCCCCTTCTTCTCATCTTTTTGCCTTCCTCTCCTCTTCAACTTCCCCTTCTTCTCCTCCTTTTGCCTTCCCCCTTCGTCTCCCCTCCTCGCGTTTCATTTCTTCTCCCCTCCTCATCTTCCCTTTCTTCTCCTCTCCTCGCTATCCCCTTCCTCTCCCCTCCTTGCCTTCCATTTCCTTTCCCCTCTTCACCTTCCCTTCCCTGTCTCTCCCTCTCCTTCACTTTTTTCTCTATCCTACTTTCCTTTTCTTGCCTGTCCCTCCTCTTTTCTACCTTTTTTTTAAGATATACCCCTTCCCAATTACAATTTTCCTTCCTTCTTCCCATTCTCTTTCTTCTCTTTCCCACTCCCCTTCTTCGCTTTCCCACTCCCCTTCTTCGCTTTCCCACTCCCCTCCTTCGCTTTCCCACTCCCCTTCACCTGCAGCTACACTGTTACCTTCCCTCTCTGCTTTCCCTTTTCCTTCTTGCTCCTTTTCCCTTCCCTTACCGTACCTTACTTTACTTTACCTTACCTTGCCTTATCTTCGTCACCTTTCCATCATTTTCCCTCTTCCCCGTTTCTTTTTCTGTTTGACATTTTCACTCACTATCACTCTCCGATTTTTCTTCTTATTCCTAAACTCCCTGTTTAATGGTGTACTATTTTTTGTTGTTGTTTTGTTGAATCATGAGTGATATATGAGAGAATTGCTGAGAGATAGAAAGAGAGAGAGAGAGAGAGAGAGAGAGAGAGAGAGAGAGAGAGAGAGAGAGAGAGAGAGAGAGAGAGAGAGAGAGAGAGAGAGAGAGAGAGATAAAGATAATGAGAAAGAATATAACTTAAAACGAAAGTACAAGATGGCGAGCTAAGTCCAGAAGGAGAGAAACAAAACTCGCCTCTATTCATACTCCCAAGAACGACGAAGCACTGAGTGCAGCTAAGAACAAGAAAGGGATTAAAGGAATCATGAATCCTTTGAAGAAATCGGAATAACTGACTTAATTTTGTCGGCTGACTGACAACCCGACTGAATGATGACTGAAAGCTATTGACTGACCTTAGTATTAACACTTAATAAGGCTATAACGGCCAACTAACTGACTGAATTATCCCGAGGATGAAATAGAGGAACGAAAATATTATTTGGCTGTTTGCTTCATGTTGTTTGATGATCGTGTAGATAAGGAGAATGGAGGATGGATTGGCAGCTAGGCAAGTTGATAGGTAGGATGGCCAAAAGGCGGGTTATTCAGGTAAGTAGGTAGGAAAGTAGTCAGGTAGGCGGGGAGGGAGGGAGGGTGAATGGAGTGAGGGAGGGAGGGAGGGAGGATGAAGGGAGTGAGGGAGGGAGGGAGTGAGGAAGGAAGGGAAGGAGGAATGAAGGAAGAAAGGAAAGGAGGAAGGAAGGAAGAAAGGAAGAAAAGATGGATTTAAAGACAAGGATATATAGGCCTATAAACTAATCCTAATAGCATACCAAGACGGACAGACAAAGACAGAGAGAAGTAGAAACAGAGAGACAGACAGAAAGAGAGAAAGCGACAGATCGAGCGAGCGAGAGCAAGAAGGACCTCTGGCAAGATGCTCGCTCCCGTCACACTGAGCTGCTAATTCGCGCAAACTCGAAGGCATCGTGATCACGCGCGCATTCCGAGTTGGGCGAAACGTAATTTTTTTTCTCGTGCTCGTCTGCTATTATTAATATATATATATATATATATATATATATATATATATATATATATATATATATATATATATATATATATATATATATATATATATTATATATATTTTTTTTTTTTTTTTTTTTTTTTTTGGGTGGGGGGGGGGGGGGTGGAGAGAGGTTATGAGCTTGTGAAGGATTATTAGGAGTAGTAGTAGGAGAGGTAGTAGTAGTAGTAGTAGTAGTAGTAGTAGTAGTAGTAGTAGTAGTAGTAGTAGTAGTAGTAGTAGTAGTAGTGGGAGGAGGAGGAGGAGGAGGAGTAGGAGTAGGAGTAGTAGCAGTAGGAGTAGTGGTAGTAGAAGTAGTACTAGCAAGAGTAGTAGCAGGGGGAAGAGTAGGAGTAGGAATTAAAAAAAAACGAGAAGAGAAGAAAACGTTGGAGAAGGAAGAAGAGAAAAAGAAAAAGGAGTGGAAGTCCATTAAAAATGAGGAGAAAAGAAGAATAGCAACAAGAAAGAGAAGGAAATGAAGGAAAGAGAAAATGAATGAAAATATAAAGAAAGAAAAAAATACAGAAAAAGACGAAAGTACGCACAAATCGCCTTACAGCTTTTTTTGCGCAGTAACTGGTAATTATTCTGGTTCAACTTACGTCATTTTGTTTGCGTCAACGGTACCAGGGCACTAGTGCTTTGCATATGGTTTAAGCTGAGCGGAGTAAAACTCGGTCGACCCGATGCTGCTAAAGTATTTGTTAATTTAGATTCCTGTTGCTTTTGCTATTGAGGTTCTCGTTGTTGGTGCTACTGGAAGTGATAGTATTTGTCGTGCGTCTTTTGTTTTCAAATTCATCCAGGCCCTCGCGCGCAGTGCTCTCAAAGTGAGACAACAGTTCGAAAATTCTTCTCGTTTTCCTCCTCATCTCCCCTCTTTCCCCCTTTCCCCCCTTCTCCCCTTCCTCCCCTCCCCACTCCGCTACCTCCCCACGCCCTCCTTTCCCTCCTCCCCTTCCTCTCCTTTCCTCTCCCTCTTTCCTGACCTTCCCACCGATTCCTCTCCATCCTCTCATTTCTCGCCGTTCCTCCTCCCCTCTTTTCTCACCCTTCCTCCTCACCCCCTCTTCCACTCCCTTTCCCCAGTCACAATCACCACCCCTCCTTCCTCCACCCGTTCTCCTTCTCCTTCCTCCTCCTCCTCCCCCTCCTAACCCTACCCCCTTCCCTCCTCCTCCTTCTTCTCCACCCCTTCCCTTCCTCCTCCTTCCCACCCCCTTCCTTCCTCCTCCTCCTTCTTTCCCCACTCCTTCCCTCCTCCTCCTACTTCCCCCACCTCCTCCTTCTTCTTCCCCACCCCTTCCTTCCTTCCTCCTCCTCCCTCCACCCCCTTCCTTCCTTCCTCCTCCCCCTTCCTTCCTCCTCCTCCTCCTCCTCCTCCTCCTCCTCCTCCTCCTCCTCCTCCTCCTCCTCCTCCTCCTCCTCCACCCCCCTTCTTCCTTCCTCCTCCCTTCCATCCTCCTCCTCCTCCTCCTCCTCCTCCTCCTCCTCCTCCTCCTTCCCTCCGCCTCCCTCCACCCCCTTCCTTCCTTCCTCCTCCTCCTTCCCCCGCTCCTCTTCTTCCAAGACAGAGCGAGACAATGAGAGCGGTAAACGAGCGTGGATCTTACACACTGTCATGGCCGCCGCGGGTGGTGGTGGTGCTGGCGAGGGAGGCGCGCGGTTGCCCAATGACGGGCTCGGCTGATAAGATTAGACAAGAAAGGGAGATGAAAAAAGATGATGATGAAAGAGAGAGAGAGGGGAGGGAGGGAGGGAGGGAGGAGGCTCCTTGAAGACTTCTCCCTTCTCCTCCTTTTTCCTCTTCTCTTCCTTCCCCCTTCCCTCCTTCCCTTCCTCCTTCTTCCCTTCCTCCTTTTCCCTTCTCCTCTTCCCCCTTCCTCTCCCTTCTCCTTTTCCCCCTTCTCCTCTTCCCCCCTTCCTCCCTCCTTCTCCTCCTTTTCCCTTCTCCTCTTCCCCCCTTCCTCTCCCTTCTCCTCCTTTCCCTTCTCCTCTTCCCCCTTCCTCCTCCCTTCTCCTCCTTTTCCCTTCTCCTCTTCCCCCCTTCCTCCTCCCTTCTCCTTTTCCCTTCTCCTCTTCCCCCCTTCCTCCTCCTTCTCCTCCTTTTCCCTTCTCCTCTTCCCCCTTCCTCCTCCTTTCTCCTCCTTTTCCCCTCTCCTCTTCCCCCCTTCCTCCTCCCTTTTATTCCTCCCCACCTCCACCTTCTCTCTCCCTTTTCCTCCTTTCCCCTTCTCCTCTTCCCCCTCCCTCTTCTTTTCCCTTATCCCTCTTCTCTCTTTCCGTATTCCTTCCTTTTCCTCCTCCCTCTCCTCCTTGTCATACCGTGCCGTCTATGGGGACAGTGAGATAACTCCTAGTTAGCATTCCGGTGTTTCCTTTTTCTTCTTCTTCGTCTCCTTCTTCTCTGCTTTTTTCTCTTCCTTCTTCATTTTCTTTATTTTGTACTCTTTTTCTTCTTCTCTGCTTCCTCATCCTCCTTCTCCATCTTCTTCATTTTCTCCTCCTATTCTTTTTCATTTTTTTTTCTCTTTCTTCATCATCACCTTACTCTTCCTCTCCTCCTCCTTCTTCCCCTTTCTTTCCATCGCCATTCCTCTTCTTTCTCCTTTCTCTCCATTCACTTCTTCTTCTTCGTCTTTTCCCTTTTTGCCCTTTGTTTTATCATCATTCCTCTTCCCTTTTTCTCATGTTTGCTCTTGTTTTTGCTCTTGTTCTTTTTGTTTCCATCCTCAGCCACGTATTTATCTGCGTGCGTGTTTAAGAGACAGATAGACAGACAGAGATTAACCAGATTACGTAATCTTTGTCATGTTGAAACGAAGAAAAAAAAGGGTGTGGAAGGGAGAGAAGATAACGTGGAACAACGAAAGAGAGGGAAAGACAGACAGTCGGACAGACAGGTAGACAGGCAGACAGACGGACAGACAGATACAGACAGACAGGTAGACAGGCAGACAGACGGACGAACAGACAGATAGAAAGAAAGAAAAAAAGACAGACAGACAGGTAGGCAGACATACAAACAGACAAGACTGACAGAAATTGAGCTACAAAGCCTTATGTACTTCTTAATGACTTAGATAAGGTTTGCTCTGTACGCACCTCTTGTCTCTCGTTATCTGCTATCTATCGCCTCCTCCCCCACCCACTCCTCCTCCTCCTCCTCCTCTCCCTCCTTTCTCCTCCTCCGTTTTTTTATCTCCCTTATCGCTGGCAGTTAACGCACGACCTTGTGATAAGACTCTTGTTGTACAGCATGACCTGAAGATCTCATCGTCCCATTCAATTAGAAGAAAAAAAAAAAGAGTTAGAGAGCGCGCGGGAATTACAGTGGTGGAGAGGTTCGGTGGGGCGGAGGGAGGAGAGAAAAGAAGTAAGGAGGCGAAGCGAGTAGGAGATGAAAGTGGAGAAGAAAGGGTAAAGAAAGAGATAGAGAAGCAGAGAGTGCGGGATCGAGAGGGAGAATGCGGATGGGGACGGTGGAGAGAGTGGGCGAACGAGGGGAGGGGGGAAGGAGAGGAGGAACTGAGATGGCGGGGGTGAGAGTCTGTGGATAGATGAGGTGCGAAAGGGATGAGAGAAGGAGGGAAGGAGAGGGCCGTGAGGGACGAGATCGCGACCTGCGCTTTGACGTCTCGTGGTTCAGCACGGGTCGGGATGCGAGAGGGGAGGAGACTGAGGCTATAACGAAGGAGATGCGATCAAGTGGGAGGAGAAGAAGGTGGGCTTGAGTCGCCCAGACAGACAACAAAAGGCAGGGGAGAAGAGAAGAAGGGTCTTTTTGCTCGGTGATCTGAAACATTGAGAAAGAGAACCCATTCATTATGAAAAGTTAAAAAAAGAGAGAAAAGGAATCCGAATTAAAAGACAAATTCAGAGAGGGAAAAATATAACCAGAAGAAATAAGACGAAACGTACGCATACCCAACAAAAACGGGGAAACGAAATAAAAAAACGGATTATAATTGGAATGGAGGGGATGAGCATAAAACGAGGAGGGCAAAAATGTGAAAATTCGCTATGACAATTCTACGTTTTATCTTATTATAGATATTGTATAAGGATAGATCGATCAGCGGAGTTTTTCAAACTCCGGCCATCAGCTGATCACGGCGTTCACTTGTTCACGTGATCCAATAGCAAGCAGAACAGCGTATATTCATCTCTTTGGCTCTCTCCCGTGTCCCCCCCCCCCCCCCGGCTATTTTATACGAGGGAAAAATATAATTAAGAATGGTAAACGCGTTAGCCCTGCATTAGCAATATGACGTTGGTTACGCAGCTCTTTGTGGCTTCTGGCGGGCTGCGGTGCCGGCGGGGGTGAGAGGCGAAGTTGCGTTGGCGCGTGCCGCGCTCGATCTTTAGCTGGGTGGTGTCCATGCGAGACGGGGGTCGGGGCGGACGTGAGGCGGGCGAGCGGAGCGACTCATATCACTTGAGTGGCTGGGTGGTCGTTGTCGGGCGGGGACCGGGGTGATTGAGAGAGGTGCGCGGCCGGGGGAGATGGGGGGCCGGTCGGG
>NW_020870606.1:450821-460821 GCF_003789085.1 Penaeus vannamei
AGACAGAGACACACAGACAGAAACGAGACAGAGACACAGAACAGAAACGAAGACAGACACACAGACAGAAACGAAGACAGAGACACACAGACAGAAAACGAAGACAGAGACACAGACAGACAGACACAGACAGAAACGAAGACAGAGACACACAGACAAAACGAAGACAGAGACACACAGACAGAACGACAGAGACACACAGACAGAAACGAAGACAGAGACACAGACAGAAACGAAGACAGAGGACAGAAACGAAGACAGAGACACACAGACAGAGACGAAGACAGAGAACACAGACAGAAACGAAGACAGAGACACACAGACACAGCAGACGAAGACAGAGACACACAGACAGAAACGAAGACAGAGACACAGACAGAAACGAAGACAGAGACACAGACGAAGACAGAGACACAGACAGACAGACAGACGAGACAGACACAGACAGAATCAGAGGACAACAGACAGAAACGAAGACAGAGACACACAGACAGAAACGAAGACAGAGACACACAGACAGAAACGAAGACAGAGACACACAAGAACGAAGACAGAGACACAGACAGAAAACGAAGACAGAGACACAGACAGAAACGACAGTACACAGACAGAAACGAAGACAGAGACACGACAAACAAGACAGAGACACAAAGACAGAAACACGAAGGCGAGAGACACAGGACAGAGAACGAAAACAAGAGACACAGACCAAGACAGAAAGACAGACAGAAGAAGACAGAGCAACAGACAGACACAGATCCAGGGACAGAAACGTAGTCATGACAGGGAGAAAGCCAGAGCCCCGCGAACCCAAACACATGCACTTAACTCTCAATCATTGATCATCCTGTGGCCAGGCGAGAGGAGTTGCCATGCACCCTGCAGCAGGGGTCATCATGGCAACTTGCAACTGTCCCGTGTTGATGTAATTTGCCCTTGCAGTTTTGTCTCATTGTTAGTGTTGTTATAATTATTGTTTATTATAATAATAATAATAATTATTATTATTATTATTATTATTATTGTTATTATTATTATTATTATTATTGTTATTGCTGTTGTGATTATTATCGTTTTCATCATCATCATTATTATTATTATTATTATTATTATTATTATTTTATTATTATTATCTTCCTAATTACTATTACAGTAAATAATGATAACAATAACAATGGTACAAAGAAAATAATAATGGTAATAATGAAAACGATAATGGTGATGAAGATAATAGTAATAATACAAAAATGATAATGATAAATGATTATGATATTATGATAATGGTATTAGTGATGATAATAATAATGATGATGAAGATGATAATAATGATGATAATAATAATAGTAATAAGTAGCAGTAGTAGTTGTAGTGTTAGTAGTATCATCACTCATCATCATCATATAAGGAAAAAGAAGCAAGAAGGAGAATGAATGAGGGAGGGAGGAGAGAGAGAGAGAGGAGGGGAGAGAGAGATGAGAGAGAGAGAGAGAGAGAGAGAGAGAGAGAGAGAGAGAGAGAGAGAGAGAGAGAGAGAGAGAGAGAGAGTAGAGAGAGAAGAGAGAGAGAGAGAGGAGAGAGAGGAGAGAGAGCGAAGAGAGAGAGAGAGAGAGAGGGGGGGGGAGAGAGAGAGAGAGAAGAGAGAGGGAGGGAGGGAAGAAGAGAGAGAGAGAGAGAGAGAGAGGGGAGAGAGAGAGAGAGAGAGAGAGAAGAGAGAGAGAGAGAGAGAGAGAGAGAGAGAGAGAGAGAGAGTGTCGACGCAATCCCCTCGGACACAGGCAGGAGTCAACGGCCCCAAATGTCTGTGGTGGCCGGTTTGACTGTCCTCTCGCAGATGAGGTGAAGTGTCGGCACTTTGCCTCACACGTACTTTATCCAACCTGCTTTTCTTTCGCTCCAAGTGCATCTCTCACCCTCCCGCCTTTTTTGCAATACGACCAGACCAGAGCGTAGTCCGAACTGGCAAATATCGGATTATCGAGGTCGTCGAAGGGGGGGGGGGAGTGGGAGGGAGGCTGTGCGTAGCTGGCTGGCGTACGAGTCACGCTGCCATGCTACTGGACACCCTCCTCGCCCCCGGTCCCTCACGTCTTACGGCTTCGCCTTACACCTTGCGTTTAATTGTACGGATGATCGGCTGGCTGGCGTGTCGGACCGTTCCTCCGTCTCTGAAGTAAAATTGGTTCTCTCTCGCAGTAGATTGGTTTACACCTCTTGTGATTCGGGGATAATTCAAAATTTCCTTTTCTGTCTCTTCACTTCTCACTCTTTTCCTTTCTCTACGTCTGTCTGTCTCTCCCGTTCTTGCTTCCCACCTTGTCCTATGCCTTTCAATCCTCCTATTCTTTCTCTTTCCTAGTTTTCTCCCTCCGTACCTCACTTCCTTCTCACTCCCCTCCCTTCCCTTCTTCTCCTATCCTTCTCTTCCTCCCTTCCTTTTTCCCTTTCTCCTTCCTTACCTCCACCCCCTCCCTCCCTCCCTATCCCCTTCCTCTCTTCCCACCCTCCCTATCCCTTCCTCTCTTCCCTCCTCCCTTCCCCTTCCTCTCTTTCCCTCCCTCCCTTTCCCTCCCTCCCCTTCCCTTCTCTCTTGTGACATGAACCAATTAACGGTCAGACCCCGCCATGCGATGGGGAGAAATGGAACTGATTTTTAAATTGCTTTTTTTAACCAATGAATGGCAGAAGAGCCGAGCGGGACAAGAGTAAGGAGAGCGAGAGCGGGGTTGTAGCTTCGGTGTTTTCGGGGTTGCCAAATGTCTTTTGTAATTTGTGAGAAGGCGTGGGAAGTGGGAGGTAGATGATAAACGAGAGGGAAAGGGAAAGGGAGAAGAGGGGAAAGGAGTAGAGGGAGAGGGAAAGAGGAAAAGGGAGAGAAGAGAAGAGAGAGAGAGGAGAATGAAAAGAGTGAGAGTGAGAGAGAGAGAGAGAGATCCCCCACAAACTTTCACCATTGCTTCCATCCTCCCGACCGTCCGTATATTCATAAATGTAAAGAGACTCACAGGCAAAGCCAGCGAGGCAGACAATCCACACACACACACAAACACGACCCCCCCCCCTCCCACACACAACATTACAAACCCACACACAACACCCCCCCCCTTCCACACCACATACACAAACAAACCCCCACACAACCCCCCACACACACAAACCCACATACAACCCTCCCCCCCTCCACACACATACACAAACAAACCCCCACAAAACCCCCCCTTCACACACAAACCCCCACACCCACCCCACACACACACAAACCACGTACAACCCCCCCCTCCACACACAAGCACAAGCACACACACGTTGCACTTGCGAGGTCCGGTCACCCAGTCCCTGCTGACAGCACCTTGCCCGCCGCAGTGTTATTATTGTCATGTGAGGGAATGACCGGTAGACAATGGCCAACGCGGGAATAGTTGCCATTACAAAGACAGACGGATAGGTGCCCCCCTCTACACCCCTGTCCCCAGACACTCAACCCCTTCCCTTTCTGTTTCCCTTCCCCCTTCCCTCCACTGTCCCCAGACACTCTATCCCCCTTCCTTTCTGTCTCCCTTCCCCCTCCATTTCCATCTCCTCCCTGATACTCTGTTCCGCTCCCTCCCTCCCTTCTTTCCCTCCCTCTTCCCCTCCCACCCCCATCCCTCCTTCTTCCCCTCCCACCCCATCCCTCCCTTCTTCCCCTCCCTTATATCTCCAGACACTCTACCCCTTTCCTTCCTGTCTCCCCCCCTCCCCAGTCCAGTCTCCCCCTGACACTGTCCTGCTCTCTCCCCTCCCCCCCTCCCCCGGTCTGCTCAGGACCCCCCAGCAGGACCAGGCAGCAGTCGGTGCTATCTATAGATGAGCGGCAAGAGTGTGCGTGTGTGTGGGGGGGGGGGGGCTCAAAGCACAAGCATTTTCTCTTCTTTTGCTCTCATCCATTTTTGTCCATTTTCGTTGGCTTACGTTCTGTTATTGGTGGTTTTATTCTACCTTTTTTCCCTTTTTTCGCCCGTCTCTCTTTCGTCTTGCCTTCCCTTTTGGTTCCTATTTTTTTCTCCATTCATTAACTTCTCTGTGTTCTTCGTTGTTTTTTTTTTCATTTCCTCGCCCTCTACTTCCTCCTCCTTTCTTCTCTCCCCTTTTCCGCTTCCTTTACCTCACATCCCCATTCTCCTCCTCCTCTTCCTCTCTTTCTTCATCATCCTTTCTTCCTCTTCCTGCTTTCCTCCCCTTTCTCCCCCTTTCACCCTGCCCCCCCCCCTTCCCCCAGTGTCAAGAAGACTGTGTGGTAGTGCAAAGTCTGGTCGTCTTAGCCTTGTGTTTGCCTGTGTCTTCTGGCGCGCAATTGTCTCTGGGGGAAGGAGAGAGAGAAAAAAAAATGTTTCTGTAAGTCTTCCGTTTGACATCCATCGCTTTTCTTTACGTTCCTTCTACTTCTTTTATTTTGCCTTGTTTACTTCTTTTCGTATTGTTTCTTTCTTTCTTTCGCTTACATTTTCTTTTCCTTCTCTGGCTGCATGATTATGTTACTTATTTGGCTGTTTTGTTTTTATCATATAAGCTGTTCGTGTTTTTCACTGTGTGTGTGTGTGTGTGTGTGTGTGTGTGTGTCTGTCTGTGCATACCAATCTGTTTATACCTATGTGTGTGCGCATGTGCGTGTCCATACATCAGTTTGTGTCCGTGTGCGCGTGTGCACTGACGTGTGCATGCGAGTCCGTGTGCGTCGGTGCATTTAGGAGGAGGCCAAAGAAGGGAAGAGGAGGAGGCCAAAGAAGGGAAGAGGAGGAGGCCAAAGAAGGGAAGAGGAGGAGGCCAAAGACGGGAAGAGGAGGAGGCCAAAGAAGGGAAGAGGAGGAGGCCGACGGACATGAGGAGAAGGAACATTTGCAAGAGAAAATCGGGGGAGGCGACGGGTCACAGTAGCGGGTTCCTGACTCCCATATTGATTATTGCGTCATCGTCTTAGAGGGCCGGTGCCTTGGATGTTGAGAGTATGAGGGCGAAAGGTATGAGGGCGTGAGGGGCGGGGGAGAGTATGAATGATGTGAGGGTCAGGGTGAGAGTGTGGAAGATATAAATGTGCCAGGGTCAGGGTGAGAGTGTGAAAGGTATGATGGCGGGAGGGACTGAGGGAGAGCATGAATGGTATGAGGTGTGAGGAACGGGGGGTGAGCATGAGAGATAAAGTGAGTACGGAAGGGTATGAGGGGCAGGATGAAGGCATAGGAGGTATGATGAATATATGAGGATGTGTGGGAGGGATGAACGTGAAGGAATGTGAGGTTGTGAGGACTATGAGTGGGTTGTAGCATGAGGTGGGGAGAGAGAGAATAAGTTTTGTAAAGTGTGAGGAATAAATATGTAACAAAATTCAAGGTTGTAAGTATGAGGCAACAGTGGGGGGCATCAGGGTGTTCCGTATGAGGACATCAAAGTACAATAAATATGAAGAGTACCAAAGGTCGAGGTGCACAGAATAGAACAACAAGGGGGAGAGGGTGTTAATGGGCAATTAGGTTGCTGTTGCAGTTTGTTGAAGGCTTACATGTGCAAAGACTTACGAATCTAAAAAGGGTGTCGCGCCATTAAAAGCGAAGAAGAAAGGGTGTTAGTAGGTTAACAAAAAAGGGAAAAATAGGAATTAATCTGATGAATATAAGCCTGTTGGTGAGGATAGGGGTAGGGGGGGGGTTAAGGAGTAAGAAAGCAAGATTAAATTACGTGAACGGGAAGAGCGTAGGAAACGGAGGATGTGGGAATGAGAGTAGACTGAATAAAGCATAAAAGTAAAAGAGATAAAAACATGGGATGAAGAGGAATACAATGGGACGTGTCTTGAGGGGATGCGGGGGGTAAAGAGAAGTAAATGCAAATGGAAAATGGCTAAGAAACAGGTGAGGGGGAGATAGAAGAGAGTGATAAAGCACAGAAATAACAAAAAAAGAAAGAAAGAGAGAATGGGAGAAAAAAAATGTTTCAAGAGGGTAGGGGAGTGAGGGGAGACAAGAAGGTAGCTTGGGGGCGAGGGGTGGGGGGGGGGGGGGGCAGGCAGACTGGCGGGCGGGCAGCGAACAGGGGGTTCTGAGGGAGCATGACTTGCATGGTAATCTGAAGGGACAGCTTTAAGGCGGGAGCTCAGGTCTGGCCGCGATGGGGCGGGGGGCGGGGCGGCGGCGGCGGCGCGTGGTAGTGTTGTGGTAGTGGGGGGTTGTGGTGGTGGAGGGGTAAGTAGTGGTAGTGGGAGTTGTGAGGTAGTGTGGGGAGTAGTGGGAATGAAAGTAGTGCTGTAGGTGTCGATATGAGTAAATGGAGAGAGATAGAGAGGTGGAAGGGGGGTAGGAGAGACACCGAGGAAAAAGAGTGATGGAAAGGTAGATAATTAGATAGATACATAGATTTAGAGAGAGAAAGAGACTGCGGTGTAATTGAAACTATGACGTTTATTCATGTTCAAGAGTCGACGCAGCAAGTTACTCACACGCGCATACGCATACACATATACAAACCCCTCTAGGTTGCTCCTCTCGTTCTCCAGCTCTCTTTCACTCCCAGAATACCGCGCTCTCGCTGTCTCGTCTGTCCCTCTCTTTTACGCTCAGTTTTGCATTCACTCGATTCCAACGCCCACATGTGCTCTCTCTCTCTCTCTCTCTCTCTCTCTTCTCTCTCTTCTCTCCCTCTCTTCTCTCTCTCTCTCTCTCTCTCTCTCTCTCTCTCTTCTCTTCTCTCTCTCTCTCTCCTCTCCTCTCCTCTCCCTCTCCTCTCCCTCTCCTCCTCTCTTCTCTCTCTCTGTCTCTTTATCTATCTTCCTCTCTCCTTTCATCCTTTCCTCTCCCCTCCTCCCTCCCCCTCTCTCCCCCTCCCTTTCCCTCCCTTCCCTTCCCTTCCCTTCCCTCCCCCTCCTCCTCTCCTCTCCACCCCTTCCCCTCTCCCTCCACCCTTCCCCTCTCCCCTCCCCCTTCCCTCTCCCCCCTTCCCCTTCTCTCCTTCAGTCATGAAACTGGTCACGTAGAGGATCGTAGAACAGGTGTTTTGCATTATAGTTTTTTTATCGCAGGTGAGGCAGAGACACTTGCTGCTGCAGGTGTTGGAATCGCATGACGTCAAGGAAAGGGGGGGGGGAGGACAGGTGCAACTTGCGAGTGACATGTTTTGTTGTTTGTTGTTGTTATATTCTCATAGCGGTGGTGTTTGGATTGTTATTGATTTTATTAGTTTGTTTTGGGGGGATTAAGAGCCGGGGTTATGTGTTATGCCATAACTCGGGATGAAGGAAATGGGGAGAAAGTGAGATGTAAGAAAGGAAAAGAAAGAAGCTTTAAAAAAAAATGTTTGTGATGAATGGCAGTATAGTGGCAAATTGTAGAGAATTTTGCACGCGCGAATATCCGGACATTGGCTAGGGTCTCCGACGAGACGACGGAGGGAGGGTGTGGGGAGGAGGAGAAGAAGAAAATAGTACTAGTTTTAGTTGAGGAAGAAGCTGAATAAGAAGAAAAAGTGAAATAATAGAAACGGAGAAATAGGAAATGAAGGAGAAGCGGGAGGTGGAAAAGATAAAGAATAGGAGGAAGAGGAGAAGAAAAGGAAAGAGAATAGGAAGTGGTAGAAAGTGAAGAAGAAAAGGAGTAAGAGGAGGAGATAAAGAAGAAGAGGAGGAAAAGGAGATGTAGGAGGACAATACATGTAAGGGGGGGAGGGACTAGGACCGCTTCTGAAAAGGCGGTGCTTATTGGGGCAGTAGGGGGATGGGGAGGGGGGAGTTGATTTACAATAGGATAAAGAATTGGAATTGGGAAAGGGTTGGGGGAGTGTCAAAACAAGAAGAAGGAAGAATGAAAAAATGACATGCCACAGAAAACTAAAGGAGGAGAAAGACACAGGCAGACAGACAGACAAAGAGAGAGAGAGAGAGAGAGAGAGAGAGAGAGAGAGAGAGAGAGAGAGAGGAGAGAGAGAGAGAGAGAGAGTGGATTCCGACAGCTCCGGCACATGGGACATGGTTGGGGGTGGAGTTAAAGTGCGTGTGTGCGTCCGGGAGGAGCGGGGGAGAGCGGGAGAGAGGAGGAGAGGGAGAGCGGGAGAGTGAGAGAAAGAGTAAAAGGGAGGAGGGGAGAGAAGAGTGAAAGGGGAGGAGGGGGGAGGGGAGAGTGATTTAGGGGGGGTTTGTTTGGGTCGGAGTCTCGGCAGCGCCATTGATTCTGCCGCGGGTTTAGACGGCCTTGTCGGGTCGGCCAGCGTGCAGGTCAGCCCTTCACTGCAGCGCGCGGCGGGGAGGCCGTTGGAGCGGCGGCGGAGATGCGGCGACGGTGGCGGTGGAGGCGGCAGTAGCGGCGGCGGCGATGCAAGGATGGCCATTACCGCAGCGGTCGTAACAGTGGCAGCGGCGGCAAGGATGGTGTAGCGGCGGCGGTAGCGATGGCGGTGGAGGTGGTGGTAGTGGTAGCGGCAGCACTGGTGCGGCTCGTGGTCCAGGGCGACGTCTGCTGTGAGGGCCGGACGCGGGTGCGAAATGCGAGGGAAGCTCCTCGTGTAGAGTGCGCCATTTTGTTGGGATCGGCGTTATCAATTAGACATTTTTATTTTCATATTGTTTTTGTTTCAGTTTTGTTTGAAGGACCACTTGGCATTCCGTTTTCCAGTCGATGTATGATTCCTAGCAATAAAGGTTTTTTTATTATGATAATCATGATAATATTTGATAATATTGATATTAATGATTAGTAATAATGATCATAATAATAATGATAATATATTGATCATAATGATAATATTAATAATAATAATAATAATCATCACCATCATCATCATCATCATCATCATAATTATAATGATGTTAGTAATTACACTGATGATGATGGTGGTAATAATAGTGATAATGATAATAATAATAATAATAGTGATAATGGTAATGATTATGGTAATGGTAATGATTATAATAATAATAAAGAAAATAAACATGACCATAATATTAATCATGATAATAGTGATAAAGATAGTAAAAGTAATCATAGTGATAGTAATAATGATGATAATGATAATGATATTGATCATGATGATAAGAATAAGAATAAAAAGAATAATGATAATGATTATGAAAATAACGATGATAATGATATTTAATAATAGTAATGATAATGATAAAAGTAATGATAACAATTGTAGTAATGCTACTAATGATAATAAACAAAAATAAATAATAATGAATAATAATGATAAAAATAATGATAATAATAATAATGTTCGGGAGGATGATAATAAAATATCACCAACCAGAAGCCCACAGAGCGCGCATACCTCCGCCAAGGCAATAGAGCCTCCGATACAACAGAAATATTCGCACTTGAATTACACTAAAATCGCCTCTTTCTCAAGTACACTGGTGACGTTGGCCTGAAACACCTCTGGTAATGATTTCATAAACACCTGTTCATGACTTTTTGGGATGTATTGTTGAGCTAAGACACATAGGACACACCTCTGGTTAAAAAAAAAAGATAAAAACAACTTTTTTGCGTTATCCTGCGGAGAATCTGGACCATGATCCGGATCACCACCAAAATTCAGTGGCGTCTTAGTTGGTCAAAGACACACATCTGGTAATAAAAAAATAATAATAAAAATAAAAATGATAATGATAATGATAATAATAATAATAACAACAATGAAAATAAATAATAATAATAATGATGATGATAATGATAATAATGATAATGATAATGATAAATAATCTAATACTAATAATACTACTAATAATAGAATTGTTGATAACCAATTAACCAATTAACCAGCAAACTAGCTCTACCAAAACATTGGCGGAGGTAAATATGATAATATGATTATAACAAGGATAATGATTGTTTTGATGATGGTAATTATAATGATATTGAAAGTAATATTGATAATAATATTGAAAATAATGATGATAATGATGTTGAAAATAATAATGATAATGATGTTGAAAGTAATAATGATAAGGGTATTGAAAGTAATTATGATGATATTGAAAATA
>NW_020870606.1:478321-480821 GCF_003789085.1 Penaeus vannamei
TCCTCATGGTATGCGTTCCATTCTCATTTTCCACTGGTGGCCATCTGTTCTTCTGGAGCCTTTTGACTTCCAGTCTGTTGCCTTTTCGCCATGTATCGACAGTTCTGTGGTGAGCAATGCTGTTGGTTGTTTTGCATTATTAGATGACACTATTCCCCGTGCAAGTTGGTTCTTGGCTAGTTTCCAATACAGGGAATATAAAAAGAATGCATTGTTGAATATGGGTATCATATTTTGACAATATTATTTTGTTTTTCAACAAATTTCTCTTGTATACTGCCAGTTATTATATGATTTTCTTTTGTATTCCAGAGGATTGATGGGAAAAGCCCATATCAGTGCAAATATGAGATGCATCGCTTCCATAAGTTTGTATGGAAGAAGCTCAAAAGATATGCAAAATATGCTTATGATGTGAGTTTTTTTTTTTATTCCTTGATAGTATCTCTTTGTATCTACTGATTTTATGAAATATGTGCTATATGAAGAATGATAGTAAACAGGTTCTATACCTTACAATTTTTATACATACTTCATTTATTACATAATACTACTTTAATAATAAAAATAAAATTACTCCAGGCTCTTCATAAGATAAAGATCAACCACACTGAATTGATTGACCTCATGCACACCTATAATGAAAAGCAACCAAAGACCAATTCAACACTAGATGAGGTTGCCTGTCAGTGGATGAAAGAAAACAAGGTATTTTACTTTTTTCTTTTTATTTCCTCTTTATCTTGCTCTTTCCTTTTCCTTTTTAATATCTTAGAGGTGAGTGCCGCTCTTTTCAAACTCATCATTTTATAGATTTAGGAAACTGTGTTCTACATATCCTTTATAAGTGAATATATGTTGAATGCAGTGTTATTTTTATTTAAAGTATTACTGAATTTTTGTTAGATATATTTGAGCAGATGTATCTTTCATGCAGAAAAGATCATTATTATTATTATATACGAGAATAATTCAACAGGCATATAATTTAAAAGTCTTTACCAAGTTTTCTTTATAAGGCTTAAATCTTAAAAAGTCCAGTACCCAGTATGTAACTAAAGGGTTATAACTGAATATTCCTTTTGATTTTGCCCCTTTTTATATCTTTGATGTTTCTTTTTAAATAGGACCGATGGGACAACTGGCTACCAGTAGGTGATCTTCCAGAGCTGACTCTTGTAGGCCTCTTCCCCATAAGTGGAAGTGACGGAATCCATAACAAATTTCTGGCCCCGGGAAATGTGTTTGCGATGTTTATGGCTGTAGAAGCCATCAACAAAAATAGCAGCATTCTTGCTGGCCACCAGATTCACGCCATTATTTTGAATGGTGCATGTGAGCCGGCTATGGTCATGCGTCAGTTCATCGAGATCATTCAGCAGTCGTCAAGTGGAGGATTCTACAACAACCTGGTGGGTTTCCTATCTTTCATATTTCTTTCAGAGAATAATTTGATTTTTTTCTAAGAGAAAGAACCTGCCAGTCACCTCCTGTAGATCAGGATTAGCTATATTCTATAAGCAACTGGACTTTAATATGCATCTGATGAAGCAGTTACTGGTTTTTGTAAAGTTTTATATATAGATAGATTTAGTGATAGATGGATAGCTAGATGTTGATATTGATATGGATATGCATGAAAAACATGTATATGCATGTTTGCACAAAGACTCAATGTTTGCACATGTAAACGCACACACGCACATGACACACGCACACACGCACATGACACACACACATGCACGCACATGACACGCACATGACACGCACACACATGACACACACACATGACACGCGCACACACACACCACACACACACACACACACACACACACACACACACACACACACACACACACACACACACACACACACACACACACACACACACCACACACACACACACACATGCACTTATTATTGCAATCTTTCCCTTTTATCATATATCTTGACTTGTTCCTTCAGGCGGGCTTTGTAGGCCCAGCTTGCTCAGATACTGTGGAGCCAATTGCAGGGGTGTCCAAATATTTCAACATGCCAATCATCTCGTATGGAGCGGAAGGAGCTATATTCTCAGATCAAGAGCACTATCCTTATTTCTTTAGAACAATTCCAGAAAATAGGATTTTTCGGTAAGAAAAGTGGAAAATTAATTTTGTGTGAATTTTTAGAAATGTAGATGATGAATAACAGGTCTTTTGATCATGACTTACATTTTTTAATCTTAAATAAGACTTTTTTTTTAAGAACTTATATTTTCTTCCGCCAGATATGTGTACAATCACTTGTTCCAACAACTCAAATGGACAAGAGTTACATCATTTACAGAGGACGGCCAGAGATATTCTGAATACCTCACTTCTTTAAATGACCTACTTCTGGTAAGGGCTTATGGAAGACAGTTTTTATTTTTTGAGATAAATCAGTAAAGGCTTAGTGCTAATGTTGAACATTGTGTTGGTGCAAATTGGCAGATTGTCAAGAGACATTTTTCTGTAAC
>NW_020870606.1:493321-495821 GCF_003789085.1 Penaeus vannamei
TTAAGTACTCAGATGCTAATCTTTTCTGGTCATTATATTTTATATTATTTAAGTGGTATTTATGAGATTTTATTCCCTGTAATTATAAAGATAATGAGCACAGAAGAGATGCTTGCTGATATTAGCTTGTACTCTACACTGTGGATATTGACACTGCAGATGGCATCTATCAGTATTATCTCATTATGCAAGAAGATTCATATGCAAACTCTGATGCAATATGAATCATTATTTTAAGACAGCTATTATGTGCCAACGCTGAAGATGAAACCTCGCGGGTGAATGTTAGTAGTGGCTGTGTAGTGGAGCAATGTCACAGCTCTGGGCCCACAATATTCCACTCTTTCCTATACTTCATGTGACTGGAGCATATACAGCAATGTATGTTTGTATTACATTACAGTTTGTAGGCTTATTGGTATATGAAAACAGTATTTATGGTGGAATATATTTGCAATTGGATCATATAATAGAAGTCACTTAGTTCTAGTGAGGGTTGGATTTCACATTTGTGAATGCAACATGAGTATTGTGCTAATGCACTGAAGAAAAGAAGTTGAATGTAAAGTAAGTGTATATAGCATATCATAGGCATTATTGGCTGTAATAGGCTTACAATTGCATCACTTCAAAAAGTAGCTCTTCATTCAGATCCCTCATAAAACACAAATTTTGATTTAGCATCAAAAAATGTTTTTATGTAATTTTCATACTAATTTGAAATGAAATTTATCACATAGTAGCATACCTAGATTTTAACAATAGATTGGAAAGCTGCTAAAAAAAAGGTCTGTCACTTTGCTGAAAATATGTTGTAATGACCATCACCAAAACCTGTTCTTTCATGTTCAAACATGTAACCTAAAGCTATTTTCCATTAACTCCTTCAACTGTGTGCTGTGAAACAAATTCATCTAGTCTGCTGTAAATCAACCCAGGAGAATTTTAGATATTCTTTATGGATTTCAAAATGGCCCTGTTATACTGATGCTCATGCATGCTTATTCTGTTATAAATATTATTGTATGTAATAGTTGATAATCTACACCTCATTTTGCTTTTCTGCTACAACTAATTTATTCAGACTCAACATAACATAGAAATATCCAAAAGGAAAGAGTGAAATGGTCATGTTGACCTTTTTCCATAAGGACTGGTTGTTCTGTTCAAGTTTCTTGGTGCAATGTACCACAAGTCTGTATTACTTGATCAAGTAGGTCGGACTGTCTTCTTGGTGTATGCTCCAGGATTGACAAGGGCTATGTGGTGCCTGTAGTCAATGTTGTGAGGATGAGAAAAAAAGAAAAAAAATGAAAAAACTAAAAAGGAAAAAAAGAAAAAAAAGGTTTAGTGGTGCCCAAGGTCTTTGCTGCAGGACAGAAATGAGTCTTGCAGGCAGTTGCTAAAATAAGCTTCTCTTGGCTTCACTGCACTCCTCTGTAGTCATTTATGATCATAGTTGGTTGCTATGGTTGGTATGTGCTAAGCACACATCTTATATATGTACAGTGCTATAGCTTTTAGGGAATAATCATACGTAACACAATGTATATGCAGTCATCAGTCATCACCATATTTATCACCTCACTCATCAAGTTTAAGGTTGTGTATGCATCTACCATTTAAGGAAAACGAAGCACATTCAGAAATTAATTTTGTCTTATTTTCTGGATGGTTATCATGAACAATCTTTATAATTTCATTGACAGGGTCAGTTAAAGCCGAACTTTGAAAGGTAGATGTTGTGGACACTGAAGCTCCGTAAAGATATTTACCCTGATCAGTTGCTTTCAATCGTAATTTATGATTATTATTATCTGTTAGACATATTTTTATTACTTTGAAAACCAAATTTGTGTCAAGAATACTTACATATGATATTTTATTATATTTATGATATTTAAAGATAATATAAAATTATTGTTAAAGTGTTTAATAATAGAAACATTTAATTCCTTTTACATAGGGGCCTATGTGTAAAACTGAAATCAGTAAATAAAAAATGAATGGTGATATAGTTACTACCAGGAGAGTTGTGTGCTCTGTTTGAGCAATGAAACATTGTCTTCACTTTTAGTTATATGGTTCTGAATATAACTGATTTTATATAATAATTTTACAGATTGGATATTTACAATAGCTATATTGTACAGTCATTCATTCTACTGAATTTGAAAACAATTTATATGCAGATATGTCAGTTTATGTAAGTTGCCTTCATTGCCACTATCATAGGAGAGTGCAGATATGTGCATCAGTTTATGTCTTATTCACTTTCTTTGAAGTGAAGAGAAGGTTCATCAGAATATGAAACATTCAGTAGGAGAACTTCAATTGAAAATTCAGTATAAAAGACTAAGAATGAAAACAGTAAAATTCATAGTTCCCCTCTGAAGTGATAGCCAGGTGCACACTACCTGATTTCAAGTAATTTATTATGTCAGTTCAGCCAGATGTGTTGTTTAAAAAGGGAAAGTTATGGCAAATATCTTATTAACCA
>NW_020870606.1:523931-531431 GCF_003789085.1 Penaeus vannamei
TATAACTTAGTTTATAACTAGAAAGTGCTGTGTTCAGCTGACCGGCAAACATCTATTCAGCACGTGAGTGTTCCAATCTGGAAAGCTTAATGAAGTTTAGGGTCGTCTTCGTTCCATTGAAACGTCCCCAGATTCTCAAAGGAGTGACTCCAAGCGTAGCTTTAGTTGATCCGCAATGAAGTGAACTGCACTATTCTGGTTCCCTTGGTAAAGACTTGATGACTTTTTAGGGTCTAGGACCTTCATTTTGTTGAAGAAATGGCAAGCAAATATTCAGCCATTTGCTGTCGATGACAGGCTTGCCATCTTTGGTTTGCAGGGGAGGAATAGTATCATCTGGTCTGAAGCCTTGTTGCTGCTTGATGCAGTTCCACCATGATTTGGACCCCACAGACCTACCTCTAAGTTTCTGCGCGAGGTCGTCTTGTCAGCGGTTTACTGCCCATTATTCCACCCTAGCCATTTCTTTACAGGCTGCCTTATGTAGAGCCTTATTTATCTCTGTGGGATTCCATTTTAATCGTATCCATGCACGACTTTTTGCATTAGCTGCAACCCTGCAGTTGGGGCCAAACCAAACTTGGTCTTTTGGTTTGGTTTTAAGTAAGCAGTTTGGTATATATTGATGCTGGACCTTGACTATGAGGTTGGTGAAGTTTTGTTTGCTTTTCGACACTTCCAGTCAGAATATCTTTCCAGTTGGTCGAATTTAAAGAAGGTTTTATTCCTTCCCAGTTTCCTTTATCCCACTGCCGTATTACTCTACTAACGCCTTCATCTTGCATTAAAGCAGTCTGTATGGTTGTGAGTATAGCAGTGTGATCTGATGTTCCCACATTACCTAAGGCAGAGCACTGGACTAAGGACTCTGGGAAGTCACTCAGAACGGGATCTAATGAAGAACCAGAAATGTGTGTTAGAAAATTAACGTGAATGTGCATTCCAAACACAGTAAGAAGATTGTCGAATGCAGTTGCCACAAGGTATTGGTTTAAATCTCCTAGTATGATGATGTGCTGGCAGGAGTGTTCAAAAAGAATTCGGTCGAGATTGTCAGAAAATGGATCAGCTCAGCACCTTGCCATTGTGGCCTGTAACAAATGTAGAGGAACACAGAAGTTTCTTGTGTGATCCACATTCTGAAGAACATCAGCTCGAGGTGGGATGGGTGACTAATGCATCGAGGTTCAATACCAAGCCCTTTGCCTCCGAAGGTACTGCCGTTCCAGTCCCTACGGTACCACTGGGTAAATCCGAGGATTTGGCCATAGATGGCACAGAGTCATTTAGGAAAGTTTCAACTGTGGCAACAATGTCAATGCGATATGGCGTTACAAAATTGTGGGTGAGCTCCCCAACATTTGTCTAAAATCCTCTCAGGTTGGCTGAGAGAATTCTCAAATGATTAAAATCTAGATGCCCTGAACGGGACATGATTCCAGGACCCTTGGGTCGGGTGAATGTTTGCTTGGCGTGTGTGTGTGTGTGTCTGGTGGGAATTGGATGCAGTGGCTGCATTAGTGTATGCTCGAGATTGCTGTGTCCTTTGTGGGCCAGTATAGGGACACGGAGGTTGGGCGGGCCTGGTATTGCTACTGTCCCTATCACTGCGTGCAGCAGCTGCTGGATGTGTCAGTGTAGCTGTTTCGGGGAGGCTATCTGTGGTTCTCTGATCACGATTAGTTGATCTGATAATCTTAGGTCTGCCTGAATCCCACCATGCCTGAGCAGTGTCGCTTGAGCTTAAGAGACTGCGCCACTCCTCGTCAATCCTGGTAGAACTGGCTGTAGAGGCAATAGATCTCACTTCAAGCTCCTCAGCACTTCTCTTTGTGGCAGCAATGGTATCAATATGCTGCACTGTACGAACTACAGCGTCTCGGTTGCTCGCAAGATCGGTAGTGAAGTCGCTGAAGGAGTTCAGCTATCTTCCTCTTACGTAACTCCACACGCAGCTTTCTTATGATGTCCACGAGTTCATGGACTGGTAGCTGTAACAGCTGATCTTCTTCCCCGTCTTCGCCTTCTTCAGAGTGGCCAGTCTCCACGTCAGTGGCGCAGGCCTGTACGGCGATTTCAGGTAGATATTCCACCGGGTCGGTGATATCCCTCTGCAGCCTTATATCAGAGGTGTTTATGTAGGAGAATCTCTCCTCCCCGCGCATGCAGGTGTCGTGACATGTTTTCACAGGTGCCACTTTGACACTTCAGATATGCGTCACCCCTCTTTATGGCATAGTCACATACACAACACCACTGGTCTGAGCAAATGCCTGTGCGGGTACGCCTGGCAGTGCGTAGGTGACATACATGTGAGTCTTTTCCTGCCCTCTCTTGGTGACTCATTCTCCCATTTTTCTTACTATCTTAGCAAGAGCGGTAGGGGAGGGGGTCAGTCATGCAAAGGGAGGCTGGATGGTGTTGTTTCACCCAGGGTCGCGTTCTCCCTGCAGTTCCACCGAAAGCTGGGGCTGACCCAAAGTAAGAGAAGTGGGAACGCGCAAAGTATAGAAGAAAAGAATGAGAAAAAAGGTGAGAAAATTGAGAATTGTCACGACAAAGCGTGAGTTCCGCTTAACGAGGTTGCTCAGCAGTTTGACATTCCGAGGCGGCGTGAGGATGTAAACAAAACTCAATTGGCCGGTTGAGAATTCACAAAACTTCAGATATCATGGGATATCAAGAGTCGCCATTACATGTGATGTATCTCTAAATCAACTGTACATTCATGCATTAGTCTGTTTCGTAATACGGCTCATTGAATCTTACATCAAGTTATATTTTAGGTTTTGTTCGAGCTCGTCGTCCTCTGTGCGGCTATGTTCCTCCCCCCCCCCCCTCTCTCTCTCTCTCTCTCTCTCTCTCTCTCTCTCTCTCTCTCTCTCTCTCTCTCTCTCTCTCTCTCTCTCTCTCTCTCTATCTCTATCTCCCCCTCTCCCTCCCCTCCACTCTCTCCCTCCCTCTCCTTCCCCCCACTCTCTCCCTCCCTCTCCTTCCCCCACTCTCTCCCTCCCTCTCCCTCCCCACTCTTTATCTCCCTCTCCCTCCCCCTCTCTCACTCCCTCCTCCCTCCCCCCCCACTCTCTCCCTCCCTCCCCTCCAATTTCTCCCCCTCCTCCCCCCCCACTCACTCTCCTTCCCCCCTCACTTTCTCCCTCCCTCCCCCTCCACTCTCTTTTTTTCTAACCTTTACAGTTTAGTACACTGTCATTACCAATTTTGGTTCGCTTTTCTGCTAAAACAGTGATGAAGCTAAAGTTATCTATAGCATGACCCATGAAGTTATAAAATATGAATAAAAAACTAGCTAATATAAAGGTAGATGATCACACACAAAAAAAAAGTTACCTACAAACATACTGCATCCTCCAGAGGTGTACTGCTGTTTTGAATTGTATTGGGGTTAAAAGATGCACATCCGTCTCTCGCACCAGCTGATTCCACATTCTGGAGTACTTCGGCAGAAATGTTCGTAAAAAGGTCTCTGTTCTCGCGAAGGGAACGTGAAGTTCCTGGCGTAGCGAGGTGAGGGCTCTATTCCTGATGGACCTTGTAAAACACGCACAACGCTGCTACGTCCCTGTGGTGCTGGAGAGATTGGGTGTAGACCGGGCGATCATTTTCCCGCATCTTAAATTCCACAAGGCGGCGGGTTTGGTTCTGTACTCTGTCGAGTAGGACAAGGAAGGACGACCATACTAGAGGGGAATATTTAATCAGGGAGCGAACTTTGGAATTGTAGAGCATGCAACAACCTCTGCTGTCTAGAAGATGGGAGATTCGGCATACGCATGCCAGTTTACGACCTGCTCTTTTGGCCACATCCTTTACGAGACTAGTGAATGTCAGCTGATCATCAAACTGTACTCCAAGGATGCTTATTTCTCTTGTCAGATCGAGCGTTTTCCCATCAACACTGATGGAGGGGGTGAGGGGGCTCTGTCGACGGGAAATTAACATCGTCGGCCCCACGAGGTGATGAGTGATAACACATTATTGACATGTTCAGCCGTGGCAGTGCATTCATGCTTTTCACATGTAAATGACAACGTGCAGTCGTCAGCATATGCATAGGCTTCTGGAATCAGATGTAGTATGTCATTGAAATGGACGTTCCATAAGAGCGGGCCAATCACACTGCCCCGCGGTACACTTGCACTGATTGGGTATTCACTTGAAGTGTAGCCATTTACCACGACCTGTAGATAATCTTTAATCATCTTCAGGAGGTCACCATCAATGCCAAAACCTTTTAGTTTTGAAACAATGCCATCGTGCCATGCTCTGTCGAAGGCACCTGCGATATCCAGGGCAACGATGTAAGTTTCTTTGCCAGCATCAAGGGTTTTGTTCCAGCTGATGACTAACTGTAGTAATAGGTCGGATGCTGATCTCTCCGATCTAAAGCCGAACTGCTTGCTACTGAGTTGGTGGTTGCTGTCGAAGAAACGTCATTCTGTTCACCAGAATTTTTTCATAGATTGCCTATAATCGAGAGGAGTGAGATAGACCTGTAGTTTTCATTGAGTGCCTGGCTTTTCTTTTTATGCACTGTCACTACTCTAGCCTGTTTCCAGATAGCTGGCCACTTTTTCTGTTAGTGACAGTTTTGAAATAAGGTGGCAAGAGGAGTTGCAAGCTGGTCAGCACATTTTCTAAGTATGTGTGGACTTATGTTGTCAGGTCCATAGGCTTTATTAACCTCAGTCTTGAGTAGATGGTGTTTGACTTCATCAGCACAGATGATCAGTGAATTAAGTCTCTGATTAGTCATTGATGGAAGCTGAGGAGGTGTGCGGTCAGGTTCACAGACTCACATCTTCTGAGAGAAGGAGGAGGCAAGTAATTTGGCTTTGTCCTGACTAGATGTTGCTACGTTACCATCTGGCTTATACAATGGTGGAATGCAGTCTTGGGATGTGAGGCCCTGCTGTTGTTCGACTCTTTACTGCCGATCGAACGGTTAGTAAGTTTTGTTCAGAGACTTTGTCTCCACTGTTCGATGGCCCATTTCTGAACTTGGTCCATTCTTTTGCAGGCAGCTTTGTGGGTCAGTTTGTTTTCTGAGGATGGATTACGTTTAAAATGATTCCAGGCTCTGCTTTTTTCCTCGGCTGCATGTGTGCCCAAACCAAGGCTGGTTTCCTGCTATAACCTAGTACGATTTGTGAGGTATAATGCATTCTTGCAGGTTCTGTAGTGTTTCGGTCAGTTTAATAGCCTGTGTGTTAACATCTGTGAGAATGGAGTCCCATTTGATGTTTTCCAAGACACTGCGAGAACCTTGCCAGCAGCCCTTGTTCCAGCTCCAAATGGTTCTTGTCAGTGCCTCCTCCCGAGTGGCCTTCAGGTTAACCCTGCTGAATATGGCATAATGATTTGAGGAGCCCACTGCTCATGTGCTACGGCAGCTAACTGCTCCTTCGGGAAGGTCGGAGATGACAGGGTCCAAAGAAGAGCCAGAGATGTGGGTGGGGAAATCAACATGGTTGTTTAACCCATGTATTGTTAGCAGATCCTAAAGGATCTTGCAACAAGATGCTGGTTCATATCGCCTACAATTTGGATGTTTTTGCAGGTGTACTTATGTAAAATTCCATCCAGGTTGTTCATTAGGAACTCGATGGGTTCTCCTTGCCACTGGGGCCTATAACAAACACAGAGTAAGACGGTTTCCTGGGTGGTAAGCCAGAGCCTGAAGAACATTAGCTCAAGGTGATCTGGCATGTCGATTTCCAGGAGCTGAACGGAAAGTGCCTTACGGAAACAGACTGCAACACCACCAAAAGTACCACTACTTCTGTCCTTTCTGTGCCATTTCGAAAACCCAGAGATTTGCCGAAGTTCTCTGGGACTGTTGGAATTAGGAAGGTCTCCACAGTGGCAATGTCAGGATTTTGAGGTATGACATGGCTATGTGTAAGGTCACCAATATTTGTTTGGAAACCTCTAACATTAGCTAAGAAGATGGTAAGATTGTCCGACCCTTTGCTGGAGTGGGACATTGAACCAGGGGCCATGAGGACTGAGTTGTGATCGATAAGGTGGGTGGATAGCGGTCAGTGGCCAACCACCAAATCCTGATGGTCTGTGGTGATGTGAACCAGTAGACAGGCTTTGGAGCGTCTGAACGATCAGGGCATTATTGTGTGTTCAGATGCAAAATTCTGTAAAAAAAAGATTCATGTCTTTCCTGATTACGTTTTGCCCGGCACTCCTGAACTGGGTGCCCTCTACGGTGATAGAAGTCGCAGGATTTCTTTCTGTTACATGAGGCCTCTGAGTGACCTCTAATTTTGCAGATCCTGCAGCTTAATGGTCGCCTTCCACCCTGAAGTGCTGCACCTCGATTAAATGGTGTATTGGATCTGTGGGGATGGCGAGTGCGTTGGCTTTGACTGTCTATTGTTAGCTCTGTTTTGTTGGTTGCCTGCATTTACTGAGGTTTGTGTAGCTGAGTTTGAGATTGCTGAATCACTAGGTACTTCACAAGCGCTCGACGACAGCGCTTGTGTAAAGTTACTTTGCTGCAGGCCAGACGGATCTGAGCTGCTCTGTTGCTGCTGATGCGAAAGGCAATTGATCTGACTTCCAGGAATGGGAGTGCAGTTGTCGAAGCAACAATGCTGTCAAAAAAGTTAAATATATTAACAAAAGCATCCCTTTTGCTCGCAATATCCTCTGTGGTAGTGCCGAGGAATTTTAGAAGCGAGTTCTTCCTTGCCAGCTCAGATTTTAGGTTACAGATTATTTTAACTAGATCCGTAGGCTCCAGCTGGAGAAATTCCCGTTCCTCATCAATGACAGGAGACTCGTGCGTCGCAGTTGCCTCGTTATCAGTAATTACATGGGAGACCGTCCGGGATGCCAATGGCTTGGTGTAGCCTTTGCACTTCTATGCAGGTGAACTGACCGTCTTCACCGAGGCACTGGGGATGGCAGATATTCGGGCAGTCTGTGTAGGAACAGTTTACTTTGCCCTTGTAGGCAGTTGACTTGCCACAAACAGCAGGCAGGCCCTCGGGTCCCTCTCTCCTTCTCCCTCCCTCTCTCTCTCTCTCTCTCTCTCTCTCTCTCTCTCTCTCTCTCTCTCTCTCTCTCTCTCTCTCTCTCTCTCTCTCTCTCTCTCTCTCTCTCCTCTCTCTCCTCTCTCTCCTCTCTCTCCTCTCTCTCCTCTCTCTCCTCTCTCACTCATCTCTTTCACTCATCTCATTTTCCTTTCTCTCTCTCACTCATCTCATTTTCCTTTCTCTCTCTCACTCATCTCTTTCTCTCCTTTCTCTCTCATTTTCCTTTCTCTCTCTCACTCATCTCTTTCTCTCCTTTCTCTCTCTCCTCTCTCTTTCTCTCCTCTCTCTCTTTCCTTTCTCTCCTCTCTCACTCATCTCTTTCTCTCCTCTCTCACTCATCTCTTTCCTCTCTCCGTTCCCTCTCTCTCTCTCTCTTTTCTCTTATAAACGGTACGAAAGGCCTTATAGTGTAGTTTGAATTTACTGGTGA
>NW_020870606.1:582420-596867 GCF_003789085.1 Penaeus vannamei
ATCACAGCTGAATTTGTTTTCTAATTTTTAGATGAGATGAGAAATAAAGTGCTAGTTTGAAAATCATTTCCTAAAGCTAAAATTAAAAAAAAAAAAAAAATCTGCTGTTGTCTGAACGAATGTAATGGGTAATATATGGAATTAACAACTGATACCACTGTAAAGGTCATATATTTAGAGATCTATTCTTCATCTTTTTGTTAGTAGAGGTCTCTTTGTTGATGAATGTAAGAAATAGAGTTATAAGATTATACAAAAATGAGCAAAAGATAGTCAATTCACATGTACCATTACTTCATTTATGTTGTTCAACCACATACATAAAACAAAATCACAAAAAATCGCAAAAAAAAGAAGAACGGGCGAGTCAAAGAAAGAAAAATCAAAGCAAAACAAACCAATAAATAAAGGAAGAACGGAATCGCCAGAACCCTTATAAAGGGGAAAAGAAAAAGAAAGAAAAGAAGAAGAAAAAGAGAAGGAAAGAAAGAAGAACAATAAAAAGAGCTATTCCTGCCAGGAGGAAGAAGGGACGGGGAGGCGGAACAGGAACTCCCAAGCTAACCGAATTACGGTCCTCCGTCTGGCCTCCTCGCCCTGTAATCTGGGTAATTCACCTTTCGTCCGGGAGGAACAGGTCGCCTCATCAACCTGCTTTCTGAGACGGAGGGAAAGGGAAGGAAGGGGAGTGGGAGAGGGAAAGAAGGAGGGAGGGAGAGGAAGAAAGAAGGAGGGGGGAGGAGGGAGGGAAAGAAGGGGAGAGGGTAGGAGTGGAGGGGGAAAGAAGGAGAGAGGCAAGGGGGAAGGAGGGAGGCAAAGAAGGGGAGAGGGAAGGAGAGGAGAAGAAAAGAAGGAAGGGGAAAGGGAAAGAAGGTGAGAGAGAGGGAGAGGCAAAGAAGGGAGTGGGAGAGGAAAAGAAGGAGAGGGAGAGAAAGAGAGAAGGAGGGGAAGGGAGGAAAGAAGGGGAGAGGAAGGAGTGGAGGAGAAAGAAGGAGAGAGGAGAGAAGAAGGGAAGGAGGGAGGGAAAGAAGGGAGAAGGAGGGAGAGGAAAGGGAAGAAAGAAGGGAGAAGGAGGGAGAGGAAAGGGAAAGAAAGAAGGGAGAGGAAAGAAAGGGCGAGAGAGCAAGAGGGAAAGATGAGGAGAGACAGAAGGGGGCTGGAGGAGAGGGATGAGAGGGAAGAGATAGAAGACAAAGATAGAGAGAGATAAGGAGTGAGGGAAAGAAAAAGGAGAGAAGAGGGAGAAGAAAGAAAGGAGAGAAGAAGGAGAAGAGAGAAAGGAGAGGAGAGGGAGGAGAGTGAGTGAGAGAGAGAGAGAGAGAGAGAGAGAGAGAGAGAGAGAGAGGAGAGAGAGAGAGAGAGAGAGAGAGAGAGAGAGAGAGAGGCAGAGAAGGAAAGAGCGAAAAAAATGATTTTTACCAATAGATTCTATGAAGAACTTTTACCACGACCAGAGAAGTCTAACACTGACCGACTTTTAACCGTGAAAACAGCCAAGAAAAACAAAGACATCACCAGCTTGTCTGTCCCAATTGAACTTTGGGAATTCAAAATATACGTCTTCTAGTGGACAAGGAGAAAATCAGATGAAGATCGATAGATAAACAGACAAGAGAGAGAAAAGAGAAAGATATAATATATATATATATATATATATATATATATATATATATATATATATATATATATAATATATATATATATATATATATATATATATATATATATATATATATATATATAGAGAGAGAGAGAGAGAGAGAGAGAGAGAGAGAGAGAGATTACACCTGTAGACGAATTGCAAGAGCTGTATGTTTATTAGAAAATTTCTTTAATCCTGTTTCCCTTTTTCTTCCTTATTCTCTCTTAGTCACATACTCTCCTTTCCGTCAATTCTTTCTCTCCCTCTATCTCTCTCTCCTTCCATATACATATCCATATCCCTTCTCCCTCTTTATCTCTCTCTCTCTCTTTCCATGTCCCTTCTGTGTGTGTGTGTGTGTGTGTGTGTGTCCCTCTTCCTATCTCTCTCTTTCTTATTTCCATGTCTTCCTTCAAACTTTCCACTTCCTCGGCCATCTTGACAGGCCTGACCCCCCCCCCACTGAAAAAAAAATCCCTCCCCGACTCTGTTTTTTCGCGTTCCTCTTTCCTTCGCCGCCGAATTCGAAAGCTGTCTCGGAGCAGGTTCATTCTTCCTAAATTTGGATTTGTTTTCCTCTTATCGTTTTCTGCATATCCCAATTCGTTGTCTCTTTACAGCCTCAAATCAAATTCTTTCTCCATGAATCTTTATCTTATACACGTTTATGTAGTATGAAGTTATTCTGCCGGGACGCCCAGCTCCTCCTTCTTCTCAACCCCCGCCTTCTTAACGTCCTCTCCTCACTCTTCTTCTCCTCCCCTCATCCTTCTTCCTGCCTCCGAGAGAGAGAGAGAGAGAGAGAGAGAGAGAGAGAGAGAGAGAGAGAGAGAAGAGAGAGAGAGAGAGAGAGAGAGAGAGAGAGAGAGAGAGAGAGAGTGTAATACAAACTTTACTACTGCTACTACTAATAATTATAAATTTTCCAATTTATACTGGTTAATCATACCATTGCTTTAATATAATTTTATAGTGCATAAGTTGCAGAAGATATTTAGTAGACATTATAGATTAGTTTTCTGTGATATTACTATAAAACAAATATCGTGTCAAGGCATTTTTAAAGTTAAAATCATAATACAAATATCTGAAATACTGCGGCGGTATTAACATTAAAGCAATATAAAACATCACAATAAGGCGCCTACACTTGAAGTTGTCAATCGACGTATCACAGCAAGAATCAGACATTTCTTTAATCCGTCTTTAAAACCAGAAATGGAGCATGTGTCCCGGACCTGATGTGGAATCTTTCTTCAGATTAATAGGCCTTTCACCGCCAGCACTTTCATGGAGCACACAAATTATTACTCTGTCTCGTACATGCACCTTTCATTTCGTTAATAGTATATATATTGAAGAGCCAGTCAGATAGTTGATTCAAGATCTTAAAAACGAAAATATCCAAGTGATACAGACATTTATCTTCTCTTAATTATTATATGGGATATGTGGTCATATTTTCGTTAGTCCAGAGTTTCTAAATTCTTTTTTTTAGATTTATTTGTGATCCCCCACACTCTTGAACAATAATCGTGCTCAGTACTAGTGACTGCACAAAATTGATTGATGTGTTGGTTTCAAGGCAGTTTCCTATTCTGTTAAGTTAGATAAGTATTTTCATTACTTTTCTGCACATTTCATCTATAGGAACGTTAAAAAGCAGATGTTGATCCATGTAAACTTCCAAGTTTCAACAACAGTAATTGGTAATTTTATGATTTCCATATAGCAATTTCATCCTGCCATTGAGAGACGCAGTGTCGTAAGCAGATAAATCTACATCCTTAACGCGGATCCTTAAGTAACACCAAAACAAACACTGTTTTGAAGAGATTCGACGTCCTTGAGTCTTCCTGTGTCATCTGTTTGTAAAATTAATCCCGGGAACAGAGGGAATCTATATTAAGTTTATGTGAATGTCGTGGTTTCCACTTTCAAAAACTCGAGAAAGGTCTAGAAGTAAAAGGAATCATATTTTCTTCCTGTCAGTATTACTTTACTTATTATCGGTTACTTTGAGAAGAGCGGCTTCTGTAGAAAGCCTTTGTTGAAATCCGTGCTGACTATCAGCCAACATACTGTTTGTTTACAAAAAAGGACTTACAAGGATTGGCTACAATTTTCTCTAATAATCTCCGAAATATTGACAGCAAAGAGATTTGGCGAGGATAATTTACATCTTCGATGTCTGCAGCTTTGTGAAGGGGAATGACGCGAGGCATTTCCATAAGATAGGACATATATTAGTAACAGTAAAAGTGTTTACAGTAATCATAATATAGAATTTCATTACCGGCGACGAAAATCTTATGAATCGGAATGCTATCCTACCAGAACCCTAGGAATTGGAATTTGTCAAATCTTTTTGTTAAAATAATAGTGCTGCAGTCCATATGGACGAGTCTAAAACCGTTGTTCAGACTTTTCGTCAGTAGCTTCAGACTGTGTGTGTGTGTGTGTGTGTGTGTGTGTGTGTGTGTGTGTGTGTGTGTGTGTGTGAGTGTGTGTGTGTGTGTGTGTGTGTGTGTGTGTGTGTGTGTGTGTGTGTGTGTGTGTGTGTGTGTGTGTGTGTGTGTGTGTGTGTGTGTGTGTGTGTGTGTGTGTGTGTGTGTGTGTGTGTGTGTGTGTGTGTGTGTGTGTGTGTGTGTGTGTGTGTGTGTGTGTATGTGTGTGTGTGTGTGTGTGTGTGTGTGTGTGGTGTGTGTGTGTGTGTGTGTGTGTGTGTGTGTGTGTGTGTGTGTGTGTGTGTGTGTGTGTGTGGTGGTGTGTGTTGTGTGTGTGTGTGTTTGTGTGTGTGTGTGTGTGTGTGTGTGAGAGAGAGAGAGAGAGAGAGAGAGAGAGAGAGAGAGAGAGAGAGAGAGAGAGAGAGAGAGAGAGAGAGAGAGAGAGAGGAGAGAGAGAGAGAGAGAGAGAGAGAGAGAGAGATGGACAGATAGATATATAGATAGATAGATAGCCAGATAGATAGATAGATACATAGATAGACAGATAGAGAGAAAGAGAGAAAGAAGAAGAAAAAGAAGAACATTGTCCTTCCTTCTTTAGTCTCGGCCTTTTTCGCCGTCTGAAATTTACGCTGGCGTGAAGAAACTCGTAATTTCGCGCTTAAAGACCCTAAAAAAGTTTAATGTGACTCTCTTATTCAGCGCGAATTACACCGTGGAACAAAGAGAAAATGTATGTGTGAAGGTTTCCTGCTTAATGAATTATGTCACGCGGTGGGTTAATGTAGCGTTAATGTGATGATAATGGCCATGTCGAAATTAATCACGCAATTGTTGTCTGATTTCTAAAGGAAGGTGCAGTATGGTTTATGGTTTTCATTTCTTTGGCTGGGGTTATATTGTCTAAAGAGGATAGATAGATGGATGAGTGGGTTGATAGATAACTAGATTGAAAGGTGCACAGATACACACAAATACAAATACAACCACGAGACGAGTCCAGCCAGGTGTCCTTCCCTTTGAAATACTCATAATGTTGCAAGAAATATTACGTGGGTTCTTATTGCACAAGCTCGTCTGCGCGTCAGCAGTCTCTATTAAATAAACCTCGCATTCATTAGCCATTTCTTCATTAAGTCAGTCAGCGCAGATTCCCGCCAGCGTCGCAGCGTGCATGCAACCGGGCTGCAATGTCCGTCTCTTGATGATGATAAAAGTGCTTCATACTTTGAGAAGGAAATGCAATGGATACCTTGTTATTTTTTCTAAGCTGCTCTACTTGTCCCTATTTCTGTTTCCATCTCTCTTCTCTTACTCTCTCAATCTCTCTCTCTCTCTGTCTTTATCTGTTTATTTCTATTTCCCTCTGTCTCCCCCTGTACCTTCACCCCACCCCTCTCTCTCGTTCGTTCTCCCTATCATTCTCTTAGCCTATCTTTTTTTCTTTTCTTTCGCTCTTTCTTTGACTCCCCTTTTCTTTTTTATTTCCTGCTCAATTCCTCTCTTAAGTAACGAACTGCAAAAAATTTTCGTCTTTTCCTGCATCCAGTTAAAACATCCAAGTTTTATTACCTTTATCGAAAAGAAGATTCACTGATTCGATTTGTTTGGCTGATTAAGATGTCCCACTGAATTGCTATCAAGATTACAAAGTTAGTTACATAAAAAATGCGGGAGAAAAAAGAAAAAAAGAAAAAAAGAAGACAAATAGATATGGGGTGAGTTGCTTGTAGCCAAAGGAATAGATGTGCAGGCCATTTTCCTTAAAAAAAAAAAAAAAAAAAAAAAAAAAAAAAAAAAAAAAAAAATGCACTCGACTCGTTCACTTTGAAACGTTTTCTTTTTCTATTAGTTCTTTCTCATTTCCTTTTTTCTCAAATAGACAATTAAGAGCGATTATTTACATTCTCTCTCTCTCTCTCTCTCTCTCTCTCTCTCTCTCTCTCTCTCACTCCTCCTCACCGCCTTCCCCCTTCTCTGTTTCTCACTCTCCCTTCCAGCCTTCCTTCTCATCGTAGGAAGTTAGGAAGAAGAAAGCCATACAAGATTCAGAGACGATAAAGTTCACAGCTGCAAGATATATATATATATATATATATATATATATATATATATATATATATATATATATATATGTATATATGGTGTGTATGTGTGTGTGTATGTATATATATGTGTGTATAAATGTATATATATATATATATATATATATATATATATATATATATATATATATATATATATAGTAGTGATTATATGGACACACTAGCCTCACCCCCATGGGTCCCCCCTATGTACCTAACGTGTCATAACAGGAAGTGACCTAATGACTTCCGGAAGTAATTACCGTAATCGATTACGGGAAATCAGTAACCTTGACTAATGATGGAGAACACACACTGAAGGGGTGCCCCCCCTCCCTTTCCTCTCCAAAACAACAACAATAATAATGAGAATACGAGAAAGAGGAAGAAGAAGAAGAGGAAGAAGAAGAAGAAGAAGAGGAACAACAAACAAACATGGATCCTGTTGCCGCAGGTCAAACTATCATCCTAAGAGCAGGTGTCACAGGTTCCACCACCCCAACCCCTCACCCAAAAACACCTTGGACACAGCAACCTCACCCCCATGGGTCCCCCCCTATGTACCTAACGTGTCATAACAGGAAGTGCCCTAATGACTTCCGGAAGTAATTACCGTAATCGATTACGGGAAATCAGTAACCTTGACTAATGATGGAGAACACGCACACCTGAAGGATGCCCCCCTCCCTTTCCTCTCCAAAACAATAATAATAATAAGGAGAATACGAGAAAGAGGAAGAAGAAGAGAAAGAAGATGAAGTACAACAAACAAACATGCACCCAGCTGCCAACATTTCGGTACCCCACTACTCCTCTCTAGAACAATAATGATAAGAAGAGGAGAGGAAGAAGAATAAGCAGAAAAGGAAGAAGATGAAGACAGGAAGAAGTAGACAAACAAACAAACATGCATTATCCCCATACCCCAAACACGCTATGGACAGAATAGCCTCACCTCCATAAGTACCGCTATATGTACCTAACGTGTCATAACAGGAAGTGCCCTAATGACTTCCGGAAGTAATTACCGTAATCAATTACTGAAAATATATAACCGTGACTAATGAGGGAGAATACGCTCACCCGAATTCTGTCCTCTCCTCTCCAAAACAATAATAATAATATTGAGAATGAAAGGCAGAAGAAAAAAGAAATTTGTACTCTGCTTACATAGGTCAAACTATCAACCTGAGAGCAAGTGTCACTGGTTCCACCTCCTCCATTCCTGCAGGTCACAGGAAGAAGATGAAGAACAACAAACAAACACGGATCCTGTTGACACAGGTCAAACTATCATCTTGAGAGCAGGTGTCACAGGTTCCACCACCCCCACCACCACCTCACCCAAAAACACCACGGACAAAATTATTCACCCCCATGGTGCCCTCTTACCCCATAACGTACGTACCTGACATAGGTCAAATTATCTAAGACCAGGTGTCACAGGATCTCCACCACCACACACCCCTTCACCCAAACACACCCTGGACATATTGGCTCACCACTATAGCTACCCCTTAACGTGTCATAACAGGAAGCAGGCCTAATGACTTCCGAAAGTAATCATCATAATCGATTACTGAAAATCAATAACCGTGACTAATGAGGGAGAATACGCACACCCGAAAAATGCCCTCTCCTCTCCAAAAACAATAATAATAATATTGAGAATGAAAGGCTGAAGAACAAACAAATATACACCCTACTGGCATGGGCCAAACTATTAACCTGAGAGCAGGTGTCACAGGTTCCACACCATCCCCCTTTCCCGCAGGAAGAAGAGAAGAAGCAGACAAACAAGCACCAATCTGCAGGTGTTACAGGTGATTCACCCCTTCCAGCTTCCCCACATACACCCTCACCAAAAGCAATGATAATGGCTATACCTCATGTCTCAACATGTAAGAGGAAGAAGATGAAGAGACAAACAAACAAACATGTACACAGCTGCTGACAGAGGTCAAGGTATTGATCCAATAACAGGTGTTACCTCCTACCCCCCCTCCTTCTCAGGTCGAAAGAGGGTCATTTCCGGCGTGAGTTAGGTCACATAGCTATTCATCGTGTTTAAGCTTGTAGCAAAACAAACTGCACAATAGACCGATGGACAAATTAGCTACCCTCGCCACCCTCCGCAAGTACTAACTAAAGAGCTAATGCACCCACCAGCATTAGATTGCCATAGATGTGTGATCAAAGACATGGCTAATGAGCGTGAAATAATCAATAACCATACCTCACCCTGTTCCTCGCCCAAACACTGCGTGGCCACAGGTCATCAAAAGAGGGCAAAGAAATACTCTTAGCTGCTCTCCGGATGCGATAAGGGTTAAGAATATTGATCTTGAGGGGGAGGGGTTGTGCGAGGTAAATGATCATGGGTATTGATCTGATAATTATATTTAGCTTTCCATCGTGTCTTAAACACGTAAATTTAGCTTTAATTGCTAATGCACCCCAATAATAATAATACAATGCGATGAAAAGGATGACAAAAAATCGCCATGTACTCAATATACCTTTATTATCATCTTCAAATATACACTAGCACAAACAACTAGACATGCTTAAATCATACTTGGGCCATATGTCCATCCCCCGCGTCAACTAAAAACTAACATCTTCCTCATCGCTCATGGCGATGATTACCGAGTTGCCACGAACGTCGCCTCTCCCGGGCGGGGTCGGGCGACATCGATGAGTGCGAGAGGGTGTATTCCGGTAACGAGTATGAAAGTGCAACCACTTCCATGGCGACGGCGCTGCTATCTCGTCCCGAGGTGTAACCAAACAAGAAAAAGAATGCTATATTAACCAACACTGAGTTTTTAAGATGTTGATATTATACAAATATAAGGCATTTGGCAAAATCCAATTCTCACTCCATTTATGCATGCAAAAAATTCACTCGCAAAAAACATACATGATAACTTTTATCACAAATGCGCAATATAACAAAGGAAGTCCTCACAAGAATAACAGAAATGACTTATCTTCGTGGGCGATTACTACCTTTGAGACCTCCACTCATCTTTTAACAAGTTATAGCAGCCGTCTTATATTGCCAATGATTCTTCACAATAACTATACAATTCAGCGAAAAGGATAATAAAGCTCTTGTTGCAGGCAATGTCTTTATAATGGCTTTCAGCCTTACACAAACGCACATCTTAACAGGCGATAATGCAATATAAGAAAATTTGAATCGAGTTTTAATCGACTTGAATTTAATACGTAAATATAAATGTGGCAACCACCTTCTCGCATATTTGTACATGTCGATGTGTCACATTTGCGAGATAATTATCCCGCCACACAACCGATACGACATTTCAAAACCTGCTCGTTCTCCTGTATATACAAGCAAGCTTGCGAAAATTTGTAAAAGTGCGAATTATTTCATAAACTTGCTTGAGGGCATAAATTCAACCAAACTTTACTTCTCGATCTCCCGCAATCGTCTTTCTCACCTGCCCACAAATATGCGGTTAAAGATCGAACTAAGTAACCTCTCCGTCGGCCTACTGTAATTAACTTTATCGGGAAACGCTCATCTAGGCACCATTTTTAAAAAGTAATGCATAATTACCTTTGATAAAAAAAATCCCTGTACAAAGAGAAACAACTATTTTTACACCGACATTGAATAAAACTTACTGCTCGACCTCTTCAATATTCTCTGATAAACTTAATATTCATACATGTCACATTACGAAACACTGATATGTCTAAACATCCTCGGCTAAGATATAATGGTTCACTAATTAATTCACTAATTGCCATAATGAAAACTGTTGAAAGGTTCCTTATAACAATTTATCTTTTAGAAAAATGTATAAAAGAGAAGGTTTTAAGCAATTGTAATACATTTTTTTACGTTTTGCCATAGGCTCTGTATCTAAATGAAGACGTTTTAGGATAAAAATGAAAAACACGTTTGCCCTTCCTGTCATAGTTTTTATCATTTTACATGTATTACGCACATTTATGCACCATATTTTAAGTAATGCATACATTTTCATCAAGTTACTCGCTAATTGTCGTAGCGACGAAAACCGTTAAAGGCCCCTATAAACCGTTTTCACCATCAAAATAAAAGAGAGAAAATGTATAAAAGAAGAAGGTCAAGTAATTGTTAAAATACTATTTGCCGTTTTAGCAGCAGGTTCTTTATCAAAGCAAAGGACTTTTATATGATATGAAACAGTTTAAGGATAAAATAACTTTTGTCATAGGGCTTTCATAATTTTACGTCTATTGAACATAGATAAATTCGCCTAAAACCGGGATTATCAACCAAGGATAAATTTACTCCAAAGGAGTAGAAAGTGTACATGACAGCCTCAATACAATAGGTCTTAGCAGCTGGCATGCGAATTTCCATTTCTTTTCTTAAACCAAGTCATCAGCAACTATATATTTTCCATAATCAGCATATTACTTGCAAACAAAGGCACTTACTTTTTCTTTCTATGCGTCTGCATTAGACATTCCTGATTTTTACATGGCAGTAAAGGGGTATGCGGCGAGCAACACAGAGACAGGGAGGTAAATTATAGAGGAAAGGTTAAAAATACACACCTAAAAAGAAAACGTGGCAACCGAAGCAATATCTTCATTACTTTTTTCATTAATGGCAAGTAGAAAACATTCGTTTGGGGGAAAAAAAACGCTTAATGTCATAATAAGGAAGAGAAAAACGTCCTTTTACATAACTCAGAGGAAGAAAAAAAAAGACTTTTTACTCAAATACAAGAACGACTGAAATATATATATATATATATACATATGGGTGGAGCATATTTTTTGCAGGTCAGGAAAATACAGGGCAAAACCATTAAAACGTTCTCGCATTGCTGTCGTCTTTAACAGAAGACATGTATATTATCAGTAAAATAAGTTTTGTGCAATTGAATACATTTGTCTTTTCTGTAATAATAATGCAAAAAGTCAATTTGCTCATTAATACTACTAATGTCTTATTCCTTTAAAGATGTCCTCCTAAACAGTGATGATGCTTTGTCCAATATACAGATGATGGAAGACCTTAAAATCACACTCTGAACAGGTAAGTCGACGTGGGAGGTATACGATGACACAGCCGTGGGGTGTCAAACACGCTGCTCGAGAGGTCATATCCCTCAAAGGACGGCCGCGGGACATTGCTTATTCAGTCTTACAATCGACCGTTTTACATGTTTAAGCCAGTCCTTCGTTATCTAAGATTATCACTTACACTCAATTATTGTCTCCTACGGCTTTACGTCAACCATATGGTCGTTCCGTCGAGTCGACTCTGGCCTGCAAACTGTATATTAGGGTAAAATTTGGCTCCCTGGGGTAAATGAGACTGACATAGACGGTTTATCTATTGATTACAATGCAAAAATTACTGAAAATAATCTTTTAGGCATCGAAGGGTTATCTACATAAAGTCCATCACCAAAATTTTGTTAAAATATTATCTTTGACATGAAGGGTATCCTACATAAAGTTCATCAAAAAAATTAAAAATTTTAAAAACATTTTATATGTTTTTACCCACGAAAACTTGAGAAATACCATGTATTGTAGCAACTAGAGCGCCCGCCGCCCTTCCTCCCCGAGACGCCCGCCCGCCCGCCCGCCGCCTCCCGCCCTCCGCCGCCCGCCCGCCTCCGCCGCGGTCGTCGCATGCGTCTTTACTTTCCGCAGTCGCCGCCGCCGCCGCAGCCGCCGCGAGCCGTCGGTGTCGCGGGCGTTTGTACTTCTCGCGCGCAGCAACGCCGGCGCTGAGTGCGACGCGTGCGGAAATAAACGTATAGTAATATGCCTTGTTTAAGCCGCAGCTAGTATTACAGGGAGAAATATACTCTGAACAAACAAGTCGAAGGTGGGTGATAACAAACAGTTTATCTGCTGAATGAAAATTCTTTTTTCTCAGGTACTCTTGTTTGTTATAAATAATTCGCACTATTACCCACCTCTTTCGCAGAGGTGGGTGATAACAAACCGTTTATCTGCTGAATGAAAATCCTTTCTGAGGCAAAAATACGTTAAAAACTTTTTTTTAGTAATGTTGTTAATTTCTTCGTTATACAACAAAGTTTATAAAACTATTGACATTATAGGTAAGCAAGGTTTGTCATACAGGAATGATGACATATTTTTACGTAATAAATTTTGAGAAACTATGATTATGGAATGACTCGGATGAGGTTAATATTCATAAACCTCTATGTAAATGCCTTTTCAACAAAGACACTTCCGTAACCGATGTCGGAGGTGCCATCTCAGAAAAACTGCAAGTCATCTCCTATCATCGTGTATCTGTGTGCGGAAAGAAAGATGAATTGCGAGAAAGAGAAGTAAAACGATGGAATTAGTTGGCAACTAATTCGTTTCTGAGATATGGTTTTCGACAAAATTTGTACCCTTCTTTCCAACCAACCATATGGGTTATTAGTATTTTTAAATAATTATCAAGAAATATTACTGTCTATGGTTTTTATAAAATCGTTGCGTTTTCTTCATAAGGGACCTCCAAGCTCGATACTCGTATGATTACACACATCGCCCAAATGCATATCAAGTCTTGGAGATACATATTCAGTGCCGTGTGAAGTCATGTTATACCTACATTTATGATCAAAATCACTACTTTTTTCTTGACCATCTCATATAGTCGAGGGGGAGGGGCCAGGATAAGATCCACCAACAAGGTATGGCATGTTTGATAGGGGAAGCAGACTGCGTGAACTAGCGGAACGAACAGGTGTGTAGAAGGATGTGCTACGAGGACCAGCAAAGAGGTGTGTCATTCTGCCTATCTAGAACATGGGGCTTTACCTTGCTCAAATGACTGAAAGGGTGCGATTTAAAGGCGAGATATTCATTAACCAAGCAATTCTTCACGAATGGAGTCGAGACGAGTACTTGTTTTTTTTGTTTTGTTTGTTTGTTTGTTTGTTTTTCGCCTAGTATGCGGCGAGACCAATAGCTCACCAGCATACGAGTCGCGGTATTCCTCAGCCGTCTGTGTAAGGTCCTTCCATCATCATGTATATTGGACAGCATCATCACTGTTTAGAGGACATCTTTAAAGGAAATAAGACATTAGTAGTAAATTAAGGCAAATTGACTTTTTGCATTATTATTACAGAAAAGACAAAATGTATTCAATTGCACAAAACTTATTTTACTGATAATATACATGTCTTCTGTTAAAAGACGACAGCAATGCGAGAACGTTTTAAATGGTTTTTGCCCTGTATTTCCTGACGCTGCAAAAATATGCTCCACCCATATGTATATATATATATATATATTTCAGTCGTTCTTGTATTTGAGTAAAAGTCTTTTTTTTTTCTTCCTCTGAGTTATGTAAAAGGACGTTTTTCTCTTCCTTATTATGACATTAAGCGTTTTTTTTCCCCCAAACGAATGTTTTCTACTTGCCATTAATGAAAAAAGTAATGAAGATATTGCTTCGGTTGCCACGTTTTCTTTTTAGGTGTGTATTTTTAACCTTTCTCTATAATTTACCTCCCTGTCTCTGTGTTGCTCGCCGCATACCCCTTTACTGCCATGTAAAAATCAGGAATGTCTAATGCAGACGCATAGAAAGAAAAAGTAAGTGCCTTTGTTTGCAAGTAATATGCTGATTATGGAAAATATAATAGTTGCTGATGACTTGGTTTAAGAAAAGAAAATGGAAATTCGCATGCAGCTGCTAAGACCTATTGTATTGAGGCTGTCATGTACACTTTCTACTCCTTTGGAGTAAATTTATCCTTGGTTGATAATCCCGGTTTAGCGAATTTTACTATGTTCAATAGACGTAAAATTATGAAAGCCCTATGGACAAAAGTTATTTTTAATCCTTAAACTGTTTCATAGCATATAAAAGTCCTTTGCTTTGATAAAGAACCTGCTGCTAAAAACGCAAATAGTATTTTAAAAATTACTTGACCTTCTTCTTTATACATTTTTTCTCTCTTTTATTTTGATGGTGAAACGGTTTTATAGGGGCCTTTAACGGTTTCGTCGCTACGACAATTAGGCGAGTAACTTGATGAAAATGTATGCATTACTTAAAATATGGTGCATAAATGTGCGTAATACATGTAAAATGATAAAAAACTATGACAGGAAGGGCAAACGTGTTTTATCATTTATGCCTAATAACGTCTTCATTTAGATACAGAGCCTATGGCTAAAAAACGTAAAAAAAATATGTAATTACAATTGCTTAAAACCTTCTCTTTTAGATACATTTTTTCTAAAAGATAATTG
>NW_020870606.1:601267-616267 GCF_003789085.1 Penaeus vannamei
ACAACGATTTTAAGAAGAACGAATTCAAATCCCACCTTTGGCAACATGCAAGAAATATTGCTATTTTGGCTGACGTAAACAAGGACATAGTCATATTGGGACATGAAGAAAGAGTTGTAGAAGATGGAATTGATCGATACAACGAAGACAAGAAATTAATTGTAGACAATCTCAAGGTCATAATTCCGAATTCGCGAGCATGAATAACATAGCTCACAGGAGGCTGGGGTTATTCGAAAAGCGAAAGAAATGGCCTCTAAAAGTAACATTCTTGAATAAGCAAATAGTAACTGATATAATAAAGAAAGCCAAAGTTCTGGCCACCCGTGAGGAACATAAAAAAAATCTGAATAAGAGAAAACATGACCAAAGATGACAGTAACACTACAAAAGAAATTGGGAGAGTAAAAAAAAAAAAAAAAAAATTGAACAAAGGACTGTAGAGGGAAAAAACTTTTGTTTGGAGGGTGAGAGGTCTCCAAGCAAAGCAAATATACTTTCGGAACCAAAATGTAGAGGCAGACAAACATTAACCCTGCAACCAAATTTAATACCTAAAGATTATATAGAAATAGTTTATACAAATTCGAAGTTGCTTGAACTAGAGACAATAATTGATATGGATAAACTGGATGTAATATGCATCACTTAAACCAAACTGGACCCCTCCATAGACGATGTAACATTAGGGCTCAAAGACTATAATATTTGGAGAATAGATAGGGCAGATGGAAATGGAGGGGGGGTAGCAATATTAACAAAGAAAGGAATTATTATAAAGGAGTTAGAAATTAATCAGGACCCCATAGTGGAAATGAAGGTAATTGAGGTAGAAACAAATGGCGTAAACATAATAATAACCACGGTATACATGCCACCTCAAACATTGGTGTGGTCACTAGAAAATTATCAGAATCTAAGTCAAGAGACAATAAAGAGCCTGGAAGAAGTGCTACAACTTTTAGAAACCAATTCAATAGAAATTCTTATTACAGAGGATTTTAATAGCAAAATTGACTGGGAAAGTTTCGATCCTAGAGCGCAATCAGATTTGTGGAATGCTAAATTACTAGATGTCATAAATGAGCATTGCCTTTTCCAGAATGTAACAGATCATACCAGGATAAGAGGGCTAGATAGGCCGTCTATGCTTGACCTAATATTTACAAAGCATAATGACGATATTAAGGATATTGAGTACTGTCCCCCTTTAGGAAAAAGCGACCATGTAGTACTGTCACCCTTTAGGAAAAAGTGACCATGTAGTGATTAAACTACAATACTGTCTGCTACAGGAAAAACTCAACGTAAGCAAAGAAAGAAAGGAATAGTACAATTACAAAATAGGTGATTATAGAAGCCTTATAGATTTCTTTGATAACATAAACTGGGAAACACTTCTGGATGATGAGAACCTTGATGTTCAGTATTCAAAATTTTGTGAGATCTATATAAAAGGAGTGGAAAAATTCATATCCAAATTCAAAATTGAAGCAAGAAATGGCCAAAAATGGTTCAACGACAAATGCAAGAAAATGAGGGGAAAAAAGCATCTCCTTGGAAAAGATTCAGGAGGCATAGATCTCAGGCAGAATGTGAAAGATATAAAGTAGGAAGAAATGAGTATACCCAAACCATGAGAGAGGCGAAATTAGACTTTGAAAAGGATATAATCAACAAATGTACAAGTCAACCAAAACTCTTCTTTAACTACATAAATAGTAAAACTAAAACTAGGGATCAAATTAGTGCCATCAAAGACAATAACATTATATTCTAAGGAGGAAGAAATGTGTGAAATCCTAAATGAGAAATTTCAGTCAGTGTTTGTTCAGGATCCATGCTTTGATATGGCAAATACCCGTACAAACGTAAAGAACCTCGTAAATATCACCCTCAAAAAGAACGAAACAAAAGATCTACTAAAAGGATTAGACAAGACCAAAGCAGAGGGACCTGATGAAATTTCTAACTGGGTTCTTAGGGAATGTGCCGAAGAAGTGTGTACTCCTTTATTGTTAATATTCCAAAATTCACTAAGACAATGTAAACTACCAAAAAGTTGAAAATTCGCAAATGTTACACCCTTAGATAAGAGTGGCGACAAACAAAACCCACTAAATTATAGACCAGTTTCATTAACAAGTGTAGTATGCAAACTGCTAGTAAGAATAATTAGAAAACAATGGGTTGAAATGCTTGAAAAATACAAAATGATATCAAATAAACAATTTGGTTTTAGAGAAGGAAGGTCGTGTGTAACAAATCTCCTCTGTTTTTATGATAGAGTATCTGAAATATTACAAGAAAGTGACGGCTGGGTGGATTGTGTGTATTTAGACTTTAAAAAGGCTTTTGAGAAGGTGTCTCATAGAAGACTACTATGGAAATTAGAGCACCTAGGTGGAGTAAAAGGCAACCTACTCGCATGGATGAAAGACTTTCTGCATGAAAGACAAATGAACACAGTAATTAGAGGAAAGCATTCTACATGGCGACGAGTAACCAGTGGAGTGCCTCAAGGATCAGTGTTGGCGCTGATTATGTTTACTATTTTCGCCAATGATTTAGAGTCAAACATAAGCCCAGGTAGTTGTCTGAATATGTTTGCAGATGACGCAAAGATACAAAAGAGGATAACAGACAACGTCTCATGCCAATGCCTCCAAAGTCACATCGAGAACTTATTCATGTGGAGTTGTACATGGAAAATGGAATTCAGTACCAATAAATGCCACGTAGTCAGGTTTGGAGAAAGCAGAAATCGTCCACTATTCCAATACAAACTAGGGGACGCAGTATTAGACACAGCTGACAGGGAAAAAGGTCTTGGGATAATCATAAATAGAAACCTAAACCCAAATGACCATATAAATGAAAAGTCCACTAAATGTTAGGACTGATTGCCAACATGAAGAGGGCATTCGTGTATGTGGACGAAGATATGGTAAAGAAGATCATTAAAGCAATCATAAGACCAAGTCTTGAGTACGGTGCAGTAGTATGGAGTCCAAACTTAAAAAAAGTTATTGACAAACTGGAAAGAGTCCAAAGAGCGGCGACAAGATGGGCACATATCCTAAGAGATCTGAGTTACGAAGACAGACTACAGAAGTTAGGACTTACTACCTTGGAAGAAAGAAAGAAAAGGGGGGACATGATTATGCTTTTCAACTGCATTACAGGAAGAGTGAAGATAGATAAGGATGACTTTTTGATCTTGAAACACCAAATATAGTTTCCCAAATAGAATTATTGAATCGTGGAACAGTCTTCCCAATCAAGTAGTGTGTGCCAAAACTGTGCATCAATTTAAAAAGTTACACGATAATTTAGATATAGCAGACGGGACCACCTGAGCATAGCTCTTCTCCCGTATTCAAACAACTAGGTAACAACTAGGTAAGAACACACAAGACCACACACTCACACAAGACCACACACTCACACAAGACCACCACTCCACACAAGAACCACACACACACACAGACCACACACACACACAAGACACAACACACACAAGACCACACACACACACAAGACCACACACACACACAAGACCACACACACACAAGACCACACCACACACACAGACCACACACCACACAACAAGACCACCACACACACACACCACACACACACACAAGGACCACACACACACCACAAGACCACAACAACACACAAGACCACACACACACACACAAGAACCACACACACACACAAGACCACACACACACACAAGACCACACACACACACAAGACCACACACACACACAAGACCACACACACACACAAGACCACACACACACACAAGACCACACACACACACAAGACACACACACACACAAGACCACAACACACACAAGACCACACACACACACAAGACCACACACACACACACACAAGACCACACACACACACACAACAACACACACACCACACACACAACACACAACCACAAACACACACACAACCACAAACACACACAACCACACAACACACAACCACACACAAACCACACACACAACCACACACACAACACAACACACACAACCACACACACACAACCACACACACGCACAACACACCCACACACACACACAACACACACCACACACACAACCACCCCAAGACCACACATACAAGAACACACACACACACACAAGACCACACACATACACAAAACCACACACACACACACACAAAACCACACACACACACACAAAACCACACACACACAAGACCCACACACACACAACCACACCACACACAAGACCACACACACACACCCCACACACACATACAACACACACACAAACACATACACCACACACACACACAACCACTCATACACACAACCACACACACACACACACACACACACACCACACACAACCACACACAACCTTCATACATACAACCACACATACACAAACCACACACACACACAAGACCACACACACACAAAAACCCACACACACACACAAGACCACACACACACACAAACCACACACACAAAAAAACACACACACACACAAGACCACACACCACACACGACCACACACAACCACAACCACACACACACAACCACACACACACACATACAACCACACACACACACCACAACCACACACACACACATACAAACCACACTCACACAACACCACACACACACACACAACCACACACACACAACCACATACCACACCACCACACACACACATAACCACACAACACACACAACCACACACACAACACATACACAACCATACATGCACACTTACACACCACACAACATACACACCACACCACACACAACCACACACACACATACAACCACACACACACACAACCACTATACACACAACCCACACATACACACAACCACACACACACACAAGACCACACAACACCAAAAACACACACACACACAAGACCACACACACACAAAACCACACACACAAAACCACACACACACACAAGACCACACACAACACACGACCACACACACACAACCACACACCACACAACACACACACACACCATACAACCACACACACACACACAACCACACACACACACATACAACCACACTCACACACACAACCACAACACCACACAACCACACACACACAACCACATACACACACAACCACACACACACATAACCACACACACACACAACCACACACACACACATACACAACCATACATGCACACTTACACATTCACACACACATACACGACCACACACACACAAAACCACACACACATACAACCACACACACACACAACCACACACACAACCACACATACACACAACCACACACACACATAACCACACACACACATAACCACACACACACATAACCACACACACACACACAACCACACACACACACATACACAACCACACACACACTTACACATTCACATACTCACACATACTCATACACACACACACATACTCATACACAAACACTCACACTCACACATACTCGTACACACACTCTCACACATATTTGTACACACACTCACACATACTCATACACACACAAACACGCACATTCACACATACTCGTACACACACACTCACACATACTCATATACACACATTCACACCCATATACACACACATTCATATACACACATTCACACCCATATACACACACATTCACACACATGGTCACACACACTCACTCACTCACACACAAACACAAACACACTCTCACACAAGCACACACACTCACACTCACATACACACACATGCTCACACACTCACTTGCATACACGCACACCCACATACACATGTACACACATGCTCACACACTCACATGCATACACGCACACCCACATACACATGTACACACACATTCTTACACAAACACACAAGCACACACACATTCTTACACAAACACACAAGCACACACACATTCTTACACAAACACACAAGCACACACACAAGTGTGCACACACACATGCACACACACTCGCACATGTACACACTTGCACATGCACACACACACACATGCACACACTCGAACATGAACACACACTCGCACATGCACACACGCCCGCACATGCACACACACATGCACACACGGCACATGCACACACGCCCGCACATGCACAACACACATGCACACACGCCCGCACATGCACACACGCCCGCACATGCACACACTTGCACACACGCGCACATGCACACCACGCCCGCACATGCACACACGCCCGGCACATGCACCACACGCCCGCACATGCACACCACGCCCGCACATGCACACACGCCCGCACATGCACACACGCCCGCACATGCACACACGCCGCACATGCACACACACGCCCGCACATGCACACACGCCCGCACATGCACACACACGCGCACATGCACACACGCCCGCACATGCACACACACGCCCGCACATGCACACACGCCCGCACATGCACACACGCCCGCACATCACACACACACACACGCCCGCACATTGCACGCCCGCACATGCCCGCACATGCACACACGCCCGCACATGCACACACGCCCGCACATGCACACACACACATGCACACACGCACATGCACACACGCCCGCACATGCACACACGCACATGCACACACGCCGCACATGCACACACACATGCACACACGGCACATGCACACACGCGCCGCACATGCACACACGCCCGCACATGCACACACGGCACATGCACACACGCCCGCACATGCACACACGCCCGCACATGCACACACGCCCGCACATGCACACACGCGCACATGCACACACACATGCACACACGCCCGCACACATGCACACACACGCACACACACACACGCCCGCACATGCACACACGCCCGCACATGCACACACGCCCGCACATGCACACACGCCCGCACATGCACACACGCCCGCACATGCACACACGCCCGCACATGCACACACACATGCACACACGCTCGCACATGCACACACGCATCACACACACATGCACACACGCTCGCACATGCACACACGCTCGCACATGCACACACGCTCGCACTCACACACACACACTTACACACACACACTTACACATGAACACACACACATACGCACACACACACTCATTTTGACACACACACACACTCATGTTGACACACGTGACTCGCTCACACACACACACACGCACACACACACACACACACACACACACACACACACACACACACACACACACACACACACACACACACACACACACACACACACACATGCTCTTGCTCCATCTCTCACTCACTCATTCATGCATTCTCAAACACTCAGTCACTCGTGCACACACACACACATACACACGCTTGCACACACACTCTTATAGTGGTGGTTTTATGTATGCATCCTATTGTTTTTGTCTATGGTGAATATATACATGCACCCAAGCATTATTGAGTTGTAAGCTACTCTCATTGTATATTCAGAGCACTAAATATCTGTCAATTGATATTTGATATTCCTAGATGAGAAACTATCTTCAAAATTTTTACAGGGTCATTGTCAGTGTCAGGAGTTGTATATGGAGTCCTTGCCTCAGCATCTGTTTCCTTGAATGCTATTTTTACAAAGAAAGTAAGAAACTTCATTGGTTTGAATTAATGTTTTAGTAGATGTGATTAAAATGTACTCCATATTAAATTCTTGTATTATGTCATTTCAGTTTCATAAAACTAGCTTAATATTTACAGGTTTTACCAGCTTTAGATGGTTCAATTTGGATGCTGTCCTATTACAACAATGCATTGGCCATGGTTTTGTTTATTCCCCTGATTATACTAAATGGGGAAATACCTGCAATTTGGAAGATGATTTCTGAAGGCTCTTTGAATTTCTGGGGATTAATGGTCATTGCTGGACTCTTTGGCTTTGCCATTGGCTATGTAACTGGACTTCAGATTCAGGTATGTATTATCATGTTACCATTGAGGTCAGTTGGATATTTTAAGGTTTAATTTTTGGATGTGTTTCTTTCTCATGTGGTTTATATCATTCATTTGTGTGTAGTTTTTCATTATTAGAATTTAAGGTTGTTCAAATATGTCCTGGAATATTTATTGAATAATGGTGTGAAAAAGTAGCATAAAACGTAATGCTGAACATAGCTAATTTCCTTTACCTGTGCCTGTAGGTTTATGGAATAAGGGATTTTATGTCTCAAAGCAGTTGTTGCTAAATATAACTAGAGTTCTTGTTTATAAAATATAAGGTAGAATATTAAAAAGCCAAAAATTTATATCTTCCACCTAGAAGCACTATCTCTAAAGCAGCACTTACCAGGTTTCCATTGTACTTTCAGATAACTTCACCTCTAACCCATACCATCAGTGGCACAGCAAAGGCTTGTGCCCAGACTGTGTTGGCCACTTGGTGGTATGGAGAAGTCAAGGCTGCACTCTGGTGGATTAGCAATTGGATTGTCCTTGGAGGTTCCATGGCTTACACACGTATCAAGCAGCAAGAAATGAAGACTTCTCATAATTCAGGACTCTCATCGGGTAAAGACAAAGTCTGAGTGCTTCATTTGTTTCTTTAGATCTGTGGACTCTGTTGCTCTCATGACATCTATCTCACCTGCAGTAGTTTATCTGCACATAGTTGTGGGATATACATTCCAAGTGACCAACCTGATGCTAGGTATTATCATCACATTCACCAGTTAATTGCAACTTTGTTTGTGTGAAGGCACAAGTGCACCATAAGAAAAAAGAATGGTTTCACAGAGGTTGGATTTGGACTAGACTGTGAAATGTGTGTTATCACCACTAAAATTTCTCTGAATCAGCAGATATTACATACAAGGTGATCCATATATGATTTTCAAAATCATGACCCAAATTGACAATTTTTGCAAACCATTTTTTTTTTTTTTTTTTTTTTTTTTTTTTTTTTTTTTTTTTTTTTTTATCATCATCTATATATGATTTTTGTGATATAATGATTTTTTTTTGTATGAAAAGACCATGTAGATATTTCAGAGGTTACAGATACAAATTTTCAGTTTCACATTTATGTATGGGAGAAGTACTAAGCCTTGTCTTTGGTAAATATTCTTACGTCATACTTTAAATATGCTAGTCATTATCGGAATTCTTATGTCTCAGAGAGACTCAGCTCAAAGGGAAATAGATATTTTGGTCTTTTCTATTATAAAATGCCTCCTCAAGATTAATAAAGAAATGAGAGCCAATTGCTGGTCCTATAATCCTGTGTAATAAAAGAGATCACAAAAACATGACTGGTATACTGAGGTGAATGATAAAAATGTCACTGAGGCAATCTTTATTGTTCTTTCCGGTAGTAGGAATTAGCACAAGTGGGCATACAGAGATTTGCAAACAGATAAAACAAAGATATCAATAGAGAACTATATGATGATGATTAGAAAGTTTATCATAACCTCCTGTTTAATGGATTTTAACGAGAAATTTGTTGAGCTTAGGTGTACCCTCTATCACTTCAGTATTTGGGATATGGGGTGCATTTTTTAAGATCACTTATATTCAAAGTGACCAAAATGCCGAATTTGGCAATATTAAGATGTGTGTATTTATGACATTGTTCAGGTTCAGATCTTGCCATAAACTTTAATAGGTCTCTCCCCTGGTTATTCTAGGATGGTTATTTTATTTTACTTGGTTATTCCTGGTTATTCTATTTTACCCTGTTGAAGAAGAGGGAATATACTGTGTTTTTTTATATGATTTGATAAAATTTTACTTTTTTATTTCTCTCTTTCTCTTCTTTTCTTCCTATAACATTCAGAAAGAGAATGGCCTGGATATGTCTCACAGTTTTTAATTTTTACAGTCCTGTAGAGAAGAGGAATATGACAAAAAAAAATTCAGCTGTACAAAAATGCAGTTTTAGTATATTGGTTAACCCCGTAGCGACAGGCTAAAAGATTGATATATGTATGACGTATGTATGTCATAACTTGTTTTAGCATGTTTATCATAACCTCCTGTTTAATGGATTTTAACGAGAAATTTGTTGAGCTTAGGTGTACCCTCTATCACTTCAGTATTTGGGATATGGGGTGCATTTTTTAAGATCACTTATATTCAAAGTGACCAAAATGCCGAATTTGGCAATATTAAGATGTGTGTATTTATGACATTGTTCAGGTTCAGATCTTGCCATAAACTTTAATAGGTCTCTCCCCTGGTTATTCTAGGATGGTTATTTTATTTTACTTGGTTATTCCTGGTTATTCTATTTTACCCTGTTGAAGAAGAGGGAATATACTGTGTTTTTTTATATGATTTGATAAAATTTTACTTTTTTATTTCTCTCTTTCTCTTCTTTTCTTCCTATAACATTCAGAAAAAGAATGGCCTGGATATGTCTCACAGTTTTTAATTTTTACAGTCCTGTAGAGAGGAGGAATATGACAAAAAAAAATTCAGCTGTACAAAAATGCAGTTTTAGTATATTGGTTAACCCCGTAGCGACAGGCTAAAAGATTGATATATGTATGACGTATGTATGTCATAACTTGTTTTAGCAAGTGAGCACATGAGCTGGCTGTACACAGCACATGTCCAGCCAAAAGGGCTATACAGCTGTATAACTATTATGTCACAGAAAATTCTGTTCCTAATATGTGTGGGTTAAAAGAAAAAAGAAAGAATAAAGTCAAAGTTTGAGATCACAATTTTGGTAATAATGAAAATGGTAGAGAAAAGATGAAGACAAGTCCTTTAACCCATCCATCCCGGGTGTCACATATATGAGACACAAGGAAAAAATAAACAGTTTTGGCCTGCCCGCCAGTGCGATGCTGTCTCGGAGCCGTGCTCCGCGGCAAAAGCGGCAGGCGGCCGGCGGGGCGGACAGACTCCGGGGAAGCTCCGCCCGCCGATTTTGTAGCTTCCCGGATTTTTTTACTTTGGGCTACAAAATGTACCCCGGCGTGACTGGGTTAAGGGGACCGTCCCGGAAAATGGCCACCTTTCCCTACTCTATACATCATAAAAAAATATCGGTTAGAGATAAGTGATTGATTCTTTTTGCATGCTATAGAGTAAAGAATTGCGCTCTGTTATGTTTATATATATTTTAACTTTGCTTCCCCATTGGGGGGGCACCCCCCAAAAAGTAAAAAAAAATTGCTGTTTTTTTTGTATGTCTTCGGTACATCCCAACTATCACAGCTCTTTACAGAATATTCCCCCAAAAATACTTGTGTTAGATCAACTCTAGCCTATAGCCATGTAAAAGGCCGAATTTTTAGCTTGACATAGAGAACTATTTTTGATTTTTTTTTCAGTATCAAAATATTATTTTTTGATTAAGGCAAAAATTAAAAAATCGGCCTTTTACCTGGCCTTGGGACGCCGAGGCTCTAGTGAAAGCAACAAACTGCATTTGGATCGCATGAAAATTACGTGAGTTGGGATGTACCGAAGATTCATAAAAAAATGATGGAGCTACGGCGTTTTGTATTTGGCCCCTTGCCAAAGTTCGTTACCTCTGTTATTTTTCTCTGAATCTAATGATATATATAAAAAAAAAATGCTTATTTAGTGTACTTTGCAATGCAATGATTACCAAGTTTATAGGAATTTTCATATTCAATAGGGATGCTATTCTGAAAAGGTATGTAATTTTTTTTTTTTTTTTTTTTTTGTTCATAAAAGTTAATATTTTGAGAAAAGCTAAATAAATGCATTTTACCATAGAGACAACTAGTCTAAGCCAGATAAAAACCTTTCTTTAATTTTTTTTTTTTTTCCATTTTATTTTTATTTTTTATTTTTATTTTGAAGAAATGGGGAACTGTGGATGGCAACATTAGTACAAAATCATTCTAATTATAAAGTCCTGGCATGAATACAACATGGTGGTTCAATTTTGAGAATTTTAAAAGCATATGAATTTAGTACATTGAATTCGAGAACTTACGAAAGTCGTTGAATATTTCCCATGCCTCACACAGGGGGGAGCGGGGAGATGGTCACTGGGTGTTTATAATTTTCGAGGAGGATCATATGTATGTGAACGCACGCACATAAAGTTAAAAAGATTAATCATCATAATTTAGTAGGCCTACATTGACTTTCATATCTAAATAATAATATATATTAGTTATCCCTCTCATACCATTTTCTTTGATAATTGTCAATAGTAACAGATTGCAAAGGAGAACAAGTGTATAGATTATGATTAGCCATTTGCACCCACTATCTTTACTAAGAAGTGCATAAAATCATGCAGACGCCTAGTTGTTGTGGGATATTTGCCAATTTATGGTGCCTAAGACTTATGGTAACGTCTAAACATATTCATTTTTATCGGGAACGCACGAAACGGATGCGATAGCTTTTTGAACGCCAGACGAAGACTACGCATACAACCGAGCTCAAAATTCCATACAGTTTTTATTTTAGAGCAGGTATTACTGAGTACTATCATCTCCAACATGAAATAATCTGTATCTCGCTTATACATCCGAAGTTTAAAAATCTGACATTTAGTTAACATTCGTATTGAATTGGTCTTTACAACAGTAACTACCAATATCAAATCAATTCAAATTGCCCCCTGCTGTGATGTACCGACCGTTGAGCGAAATGTAACGGAAATATTTCAATCCTTCCTTATAAAGCTATTTTTAAACATTAGTGCTTCGTACGTGATATACTTATATATTACCTCGTAAACTAAAACATATTACCAGGGAGTCTCGATCAAAGCATATTTCGTGTGTAAAAGGACACAATACATACATTTTGTTTTAGATATATTTCACAAAACATTTTGTCATATATCAAAGTAATATAATTTTTTCCTGATATTGGTATAAAAGTGTTCCTTGAACATTCACAAACTCATATATATGCACAATGTCATAATTAAATGCCTTATGCACGATTGCCACAAGCAAAAGTCCACATAGGTGTACCTGGGCGCTCATTAGCGACGTACCTCTCTGGGTGCTGAGGGACTTGCGCGCCGGCTGCAAGACAACGAGCCATAGCAGGCGCTCCGATGTTTACTTTGTCGTGTCTGTGCAAATATACACGACAATTTTTTTTTTTAAGCATTCTCTGGTACCTAGATGTTAACTCTGTTTACCCATCACCTGATTGTCAAGACTGGGGCTCTGGGAGACAAAACTCCACCAGAAAATCAGAGATAAAGGTTGCCGCCTCCTACCTTCACGACACCATATTGCAGATGTAGGCCCATATAACACAGTAAGGGGACACTACTAATTGTAGATGTTATTTTAGTTGACGCAGAGATAAGAATTCTAAAAAAACATAAAAAATACAAAAAAACATTGAGGGATAAGTATCCTAAACTTTTCAGCCTGATATCTCAAAACTACGCTTTTGTCAACAGTTTTCAACATTTTTTTAAAGGCTCCATACCTACGTGGGTGATTCTAAAGGGGTTTGGATCATTTGAAAGCTGAATAGGTTTGTGATGGTTTTGTTAAAGCCAATTTTCCTTTTAGGTAATAGAAATCCATATCTTTGTTCATAAGACTGAACATTTAGAAAAAAATAAATTCCCACTAAACTAAAAGGAAATTAAAATTTCTGGTCTTTGCAAGTTTTAGGTATTGGTATAGAGTATAGGTGATATTTTTTCAAAAAGTTTGTTCAATAGATTAGTGCAATTTTAAAGATTCTGTGATTGTTCAAAAACTTTTTCTTAAATAACTTCATAACTTGTTATCCAAATGATATGAAATTTGGTGGTGTTTATCACTTTATATGTGTGTATAACAATAAAAAATCACTAGAATACAATAATTACTGATGAACTTCGTTCTCGAGCGCGATGGCCCCCTTAAAGTAACAAATTGATATTGATATCTTTAGTCCACATACAATTAACACTATATTTAAACTTCATGGGTAATTTCTTAGTAAAATGAGAACTAGATTTACCAGTGTTACCATTTGCATGAAGTCTCGGTTGTGTATTGGTAAGGTGTTTAATTTAATTGTTCGGTATATATATTTTTTATTACAAAATGTAGTACTGAAGAGTTGACATGAAATATATAGGGGATCCATTAGAGGGTGATGTTTCTACAGTGTACAACTTTTACATGGGATTGATAATTTTATCTGAATCAAGCTTTTGTGCTGGTGCTTTATCCTCATGTATGGTGGTGAATGCTTTTCATAAGGTTGTCTTTTCTTTTTACTCTAAATATCTCTTTGTTTTATTTATAGAGTTGAAAGTTATATTTTTATATACTTTGATACTGCTCTTTAATGCATCAAATGTTATGTATGTATATTATATAGTTTCCAATTTGTAATTACCTGATGTTATCATCCAAATAAGTATGTAAGTACTTCCAGATTTATCTGGCTTCAACTTTTTCATGTACATATATTCTTCATAGATTTAGGAAACAGTGTTTATCTAAGAGGTGATCTTACAGATATCTTTATTCTTTTCCCTTTATATCTCCTTCTTGCTCCTTCCTTCTCCCTCTTTCTCTCACACACTGCTATTCCCACACTTCCTACCACTGCCACCCTCTCCTGTCTATTGCTTCTTCTCTCTCTCTCTCTCTCTCTCTCTCTCTCTCTCTCTCTCTCTCTCTCTCTCTCCTCTCTCTCTTTCTCCCTCCCTCCCTCCCTCCCTCTCCCCCCTCCCTCCCTCCCTCCCTCCCTCCCTCTCCCCCTCCCTCCCTCCCTCTCCCCCCTCCCCCCCTCCCTCCCTCCCCTCCCTCCTCCCTCCCTCCCTCCCTCCCTCCCTCCCTCCCTCCCTCTCCCCTCCCTTTCTTCCATTCTTCCTTTCCCTCTCCCTTTCTTTCATTCTTTCTCCCTCCCCCCCCTCTTTCACTTCTCCCTCTCCCTCCCTCAAAAATGTGTGATGCCCATGTTCAGTCACCTCTTGCATGGCAGAGCTGATCGAAGTTGTGTGTGCAAAACAGCTGTTCAGTTGTTTGATCCTAGCTGCATTCATAGAGGAAACAGCACCTCTAAAGTAGGGTTAAAGCCTCT
>NW_020870606.1:617461-619961 GCF_003789085.1 Penaeus vannamei
AGACGGTACTAGGGGAAAGAATTTGGAGGTTATTTCCGAACACATTGTTTTATTTTTTAGAAGACAGACGACAGACGAGAAAGATCGACGGGAGAAGAGATTGAGAGAGAGAGACGAGAGAAGAGAAGAGAAAGAGAGTGAGAAGAGAGAGAGAGAGAGAGAAGAGAGGAGACGAGAGAGGAAGAAAGAGATGAGAGAGAGAGAGCGAGAGATAGAGAGAGAGAGAGAGAGAGAGAGAGAGAGAAAGAGATAGGAGAGATAGAGAAGAGAGAGAGAGAGAAGAGAGAGAGAGAACAGACAGACAGACAGACAGAGCAGAGAGAAGCGTTCCATCAGACGGAGAAAGAGAGCAGTACGAGAGAAAGAGAGAGACGAGAAGAGACGAGAGAGAGGGAAAGAGAGAGAGAGAGAGCAAGCAGAGAGAGAGAGGAGGACGAGAGATGAGAGAGAGAGAAGAAGAGAAGAGAGAGAGAGAGAGAGAGAGAGAGCAAGAAAGTATAGGTTTATCCCCTGTACAGTGAATATGTATGTGTACCCATAAAACCCCGAGGATAGATTGCCCTTATTTGGGAATCCCTGATCTATATAAAGTATACTAGGAGTTCACGGGATCCATATCATTATCAATAAGTTAATGGAACATCGGCAATTCTAAAAATATTTAGAGTAAAAAAATCATGTTTCCTTTTTCTCGTTCTAGACAACACTACAGTATATAATGTATACAATATATACCAGGACCGCTAGTGGCCATTATCAATATCAGATGTAATGTAACATAAAAATTACGTTGAAATGGTTTAGAGTGTAAGAATAATGTAATGTTTTTCTCTCGTTCCAGACAACACTGGAGTAACGTATATAATATACAAAACGTATTATCAGTCTTTATAAGTATTGAATTTGTGTTAAAAATTATCGTCATGTAAAAAATAGTACATAATATTTTCTCATTCTCTTTCTAGGCAACACCGCAGGAATTTCAACCGAATCTGTCAATGGTAAGGCATCAACGTGTTTCATTACCTAACAGATTGCAATTGAGAAAACAATAAAGCAATGAATTAAATTTCTAAATGATAATCATCATCATAATGATAGCAATGGTGATACTGATAATAGTAATGGAAATGATATTAATAATAACAATGATAATAATAATAATAAAAAATAATAATAATGATGATGATGATGATGATAATAATGATAATAATAAAGTAATGATAATAATAATATTAATAGCAACAACGACAAAATAAGAATGATGTTGACAATAATAATAATGATGATAATGATAATAAAGATGATAATGATAAAAATGATATATAATGATAGTAGTAGTAGTGGTAGCATAATAATATAATAATAAATAATAATATAATAATATATAATAATAATAATCAATAAAATAATAATAATAATAATAATAATAATAATAAATAATAATAATAATAATAAAATAATAAATAATATAATAATAATATAATAATAATAATAATAATAATAATAATAATAATAATAATAATAATAACACAACAATAATAATTAAATAATATAATAATAATAATAATAATAATAATGATAATGATAATAATATTGATAATGATAACGATAATGATAATAATAATAATAATGATGGTTATGATAATAATAATAATAACAATACTACTACTCTACTAGTAATAATAATGCTGATAATAGTAATAACAATAATAGTGATAATTGTAGTAATAATAACAGTAATAATAATAATGATAATAACAATGATAATAATAATGATAACAATGATGATAACGATGATAATGATAGTAATAATAATCATCATCATCATCATCGCCATTATCATCATCATCATTATCATCATCTTTAACAATGATAATGATATATACCAGGACTTTTAGTATTACAGTAACATATAAAATGTATATAATATATACAAGGACTTCTTATAGTGAAGTAACATATATGATATATATAATGTATACCAGAACTTCTAATGGCCATTATCGAAATTATTAATGATAACACCATCTAAAAAGTATATTAAAAATGTATAGCGTGTGAAAATAATACAGTGTTTATGGAGACAGCGGTACAGTATATAATACATACCAGACCTTTTAGCGCTCATTACCAATACCAATAATTGTTATTTAACAGAATTTAAGTTTAAATGCCTTGGAGTGTAAAAATGATATGTTTTATCTTTTTCTTCCTAGACATCACTGCAGGAGCGACGACGGAGCCTGCTGTTGGTAAGGCATCTCGTTTGTATTGTTAATCTAAAAAAAAAAAAAAAAAAAAAAAAAAAAAAAAAAAAAATATATATATATGTATGTATATGTATATATATATATATATATATATATATATATATATATATATATATATATAATATATATATGTATATATAATTGAGGAAACGAAAGAGAGTAACGGAGTGAATAATTCCATGGAAATGTAAATATAATACCAATGATAACAATATAATAGCAATGTA
>NW_020870606.1:639961-642461 GCF_003789085.1 Penaeus vannamei
CTGCAACACCTAGAACAGTCTCTACAACCAAAAAAACTACAACCGACATGGGTATAACTACAACACCTGAAACAGTCTCAACAACCAAAAAAACTACAACCGTGGGTGCAACTACAACACCTGAAACAGTCTCTACAACCAAAAAACCTACAACCATGGGTGTGACTACACCTAAAACAGTCTCTACAACCAAAATACTTACAATCATGGAAATAACTACACCTAAAACAACCTCTACAACCATCCATACAACCACTACTACAGGCAAGATATCAACTCCAACATCAACAGCAAAAACAACTGGAACTTCTGCAAAACCTACTCCATCAACACCTACCAAAGCAACTACAACTACACCTTCCAGTTCCCCATAACTTCAGTGCATTTTCGGTAAGAGAGCGAGAAAGACAAATAAATGAATATATGATAAAGGTGTGTCTCAAGACATATCTATTTCTGTGTACTCCTAGGATTTTTATTCAAGTTTTTAGGTTAATATGTCTGCATTCCATTCTCTAAATGTGTTTTTGTGGGAATTTTGGCTTTGTTTTGTCAACTGTCAATAAAGGTTTAGGCCAGTGTTATCGAAAAATATCTTTCCTTCCGAATTATTGACCGAATAAAAAAACTTTGCGGTACACCGAAAGAAAATGGTTCCCGCAAGTACATACAAATATACTCATACACACACACACATATATATGATGTATATATATATATATATATATATATATATATATATATATATATATATATATATATATATATATATATATATATATCATCATCATCGCGGAGCTAACGCCGACGGCGGCGCATAGCCGCATCCACCCTTTGCTTGTACCTGCGAGGGTCTCATGGCAAGCCGCCAGGCGGGGACTCGGGCCATCTCAAGCTCCTCACGACAGGTTTGATCGATCTGCCCAAGCCACCTCTTCCTAGGTCGTCCCACAGGCCTCCTCCACCTAGGGTTATCTCGTACAGAGATACCTGGTGGGCAGGATCATCCGAGGGAAGCAAGCCAGGTGGCTGTATAGACTGAGTTGGCGTTAACGGATTGTGCAAGTAATAGGTCTTGTGCCAGTCTCGTAGTGCAACCGTTGGTTTGACATGTGGTACCGCCAACAGTACCCCATGATCCAGCGCAAGGACCTATTACAAAAGGCATCGAGGTGTGACTCCACGCCGCAGGATAATGTCCAGTTTTCACTACCATATAGCAAAACTGGTATTATCAGGGCCTTGAAGATGCATAGCTTGGTCCTACTGCATAGGTACCGGCATCTCCAAATACTCTTGTTGAGAGAGTTCATAACTCCTGCTGCCAGGCCAGTCTGTCTGCTAACTTCCTGGTCTGACAGCCCAGAGTTATGAACTACACTACCAAGGTATGTAAAGCTCTCTGTGACTTCAATGTCCTCGCCACAAGCATGTACCGACTGAACAGGTTCTCATAGTAAGTCCCCAAAGTCCTGGATCTAGGTCTTGGTCCAGGAGACCTCTAGACCCAAGGGCTTCGCTTCACTACGAAATGCATCAAGAGCCACCACTAAGGATTCCAAAGATAGAATGAATAGCATCATCATCAGCAAAGTCAAGGTCGGTAACCTTGATATTGCCCAGACTTGCTCCACAATGACTTTGAACTGTAGCTCTGCCCATTATCCAGTCCATGCGTGTTGAAAGGTGTTGGTGCAAGGACACAGCCTTGCCTCACTCCTGAACTAACAGGAAAGAAGCTTGACAGGCCACCACCACACTTTACAGCACTTTCAGTACCAGTATACAGACTTGTTATTAGTCCAATAATCCGTTGGAAACCCTCTCATTCTCAGGATCTCTAAGAAAGATTCCCGATGCACCATATCGAATGCCTTCTTGAGGTCAATATAGGCTGCAAGCAACCCACGCCTGAACTCACGACGGCGCTTTACAATGACTCAAAGGGCAAGGATACGGTCTATAGTGGACTTACTAAGAGTGACTCCAGATTGCTCCTGCCTCCGATGCCTCAGTAGGTGGTCCCTGATACGTATCAGAAGGATGTGGGCAAGAACCTTGCCTGGTATACTGATCAGTGTGATGCCTTGGCGGTTACTGCAGTCCCATCGGTCCCCCTTCCCCTTCCAGAGAGGGATGACCACACCCCTCAATAGGTCAGGGGGAATGGTACCAGACAGCCAGATGGCAGCCAGGACAGCATGCAACCCACACGCCATGGGTTCACCACCAGATTTTAACAGTTCAGCTGGGATGCATATACCCGCTGCTTTACCACTCTTCAGCTTGGAGATCGCCACCCTAACTTCAGTTAGGGAGGGAGCATCCTCACTGATGGGTGAGTCTGGCAACGGAATCTCGGCACTGCCCGCATCCATGTTAATACTCGGTGGGTCAACCTGGTACAACTGCTCAAAATAACGTAACAGGATCTGAGACGATCTGGCCATTTACTAAGCAAACTGCTGTCACCTGTGATTCCTTTCTTAGGTCATTTACT
>NW_020870606.1:659961-664961 GCF_003789085.1 Penaeus vannamei
TTTTTTTTTTTTTTTTTTTTTTTTTTTTTTTTAATCTTTCTTATGTATTAGTTTTAGAATTTGTCAAACACTTCCGAGCTTAATCGACTCACCTTGCAAAATTGTTTTGCTATTTCTTATCTCTGACTTGATGTCTTTGATCTCTTGCGTCCCCGCCATAATGCTGAAATAGATTCCAATCAATTCTGACTTTTATATATTACTCAAGCACGCTCCATGAAATCACTAAAGGGTGGTTCACAATTTTCAACATTTTCAACAACCGTACGCCCGGGGGGGGGGGGGGTTTAAGGACTGTTGCTGCCCCCCCCCCAAAAAAAAAAACTCGATCGTTAGAACCACCTTCGTGAACGTCAACATTTTTTTTGTACGCTTTTTAAGGGGGGGGCTGTGTGGTGCTGCTTTGCTCACTGGGATTCTCCACCAACTTTTTTTTAAATTTTCTGAATCATCATTTCATCGTAAACGGTCCCATTCATTGCTGCACTACTTTTATTATACTATTGGCTATTTCCTTCCAATCAGCTTGTTGCTCTTTGGCCTTCTGAGGCGCTTTCACTGGCATCCCGAAGCGCTTGGGAAGGTTTTTTTTATACCAAAGGGCCGATGAGCCCTTTGGACCAACGCCCCTTTTTTGCTACCTAAAAAAAATGGTGTTTGTACACTGTAACTTTGTTACCAGGGGAAATGACGCCATGATGAACCACCATATTTGAAAATGCCTAATTTCGAAGAGCGCTTTTTTGCTATATGTTACATGCTTGATATGTGCATGGATGTTCATCACTAAGAGCCCTGTTGCTAGAAGTATAAAGAACATCACCACTCTCAGAGCCTTCTGTGTTCGTGGTAAAGGTCCTATGATACAATAACACACAATATTATTTCTCCATAAGTAACATCGTCATTGTAACAAAAGCTGAGATAATCATTTATTTTCAAATTTCTTAGTTCAGGGTGTTAATGGTTCCTTGAATGCTGTGTTTTGAAAGGTATTATTGTTTCCATAAAAATGAAATCATCAAACTAAACATCGATGTCAACACTAATATGAATACTGATATACACATTCTGCATTAGTAAAAAGAAAAAAAAATCACTTACCTCAGGTTTCTCATAAGTATGCCATGAATATGAAATTATGCCCCAGGAAATAGAGATTACGAATATTGATATAAAAACTCTTTATTATTATTAAAAAACACCAGCAAAAACACTTGACTCAGGCTTCACATACGTATGCTATGAATATGAAATTATATCTCAGGGAATAGAGCTTAATATGAAATTCAACAATGGACTTGCTACACATACGCACATGCACACACAATGAGGAGGACACTGCGCCGCTGAGCAAGGAACAGGATCTAGCCATTGACACCAGGTTATGTTAATAATACAAATGTAGACATAACACACACACACACACATATATATGTATATATATATATATATATATATATATATATATATATATATATATATATATATATATATATATATATATATATACGTGTGTGTGTGTGTGTGAGAGAGAGAGAGAGAGAGAGAGAGAGAGAGAGAGTGTATTTGTTTATGTATCTTCGTATATGTGCCACTGCGTATGCATGTGTCTGTGTGGGTGTGCTTTTGCTCACTGGGGATTTCTCCACCAAACTTTTTTTATTTCTGATTTCATTTCATCGTAAACGGTCCCATTTCATTGCTGCACTACTTTTATAGTACTCATGGCAATGGCATTCCTTCCAATCAGCTTGTTGTCTTTGGCCTTCTGAGGCGCTTTCACTGGACATCCCGAAGCCTTGGAAGGTTCTTGTTTTTGCGTCAGTACCAAAGGGCCGATGAGCCCTTTGGATACCCCAACGCTCCTTTTTTGCCATCCCCTTCCCAATAACATTTACGATTGGTCTTTTCCAGGATGGAGTTCTTGGTCCATACTACGCCTTCCTACCACATCTGCGGGCCATCCTTCTAGTGATCACTCAAAAAAGCTAATCGTGGTTATTTAAAGGTATCTTCTTTCCTAACGCTTCTTTTTTCGGCGAAATTTTATTTCTACAGAATGGATGGCAAATATAACATATCGGGAAATGACTCTAATACACCCACATTAAAGGCTGCATTTTCCCGTCTAATCACACGGAAGTCTCGGAAAAAGTCGTACCTTTGCAGCTAAAAGCAAAAGTACAGATCAGCTATCTATTCGACATCAAGGCATCCACTGGTTTGTGGCTTAAACATGTTCGTTAGCTCGGCCAATGTGAGGAAAAACGTGCAATGAAATAAACAGATTTTAATACAAATAATTGAAAACAGTAACATATGTAGATATACCGTAACCGATTCTGAAATATGTTTAGCAAATGTACACTTCCACTAGGAGTCATAAACAGAGCCAGTCGAAAATCGCGCTGTGGTGACGGGTTTGTGCTTGCAACTCGTGCCTTACGAATCATGCATGACGCTCGCTCACTGGCGCAATCATTTCATCAGAACTAGGATGTAAAAATCGAAATATGTTAACCTCATTAACTGGCGCAATCATTTGATCAGAGTCCGTGAGGTGGTTGTATATGTTGTAAACGATTAAAATATGAAATGAGAAGTATTCCAAGGTCTGACTCAGTTATAGAGATAATTTTAATAGTTACTTCTCTCTTAAGGTAACGCCTTTTAATTGATCGCATACTCAGCTATTACACTTTTTTATGAGCTTCAGATGGCAGGAATTATTAATGGCGATTTTCTTAGAGAAATGCACGTAGGTGTTTAAGTAGAACAAGTGATATCGAACACACACACACACAAAAAAACATAACACAGGCACCTGTAGCTGTTTCAAAAAAGATTTCTAAACATGGCAGAAAAAAGGAAAAAATAAAGAAATGGCTTTTACATGTGGGTATGCGTATGATATGCACCTATCATATACCTTAAAATCCCTTGGATATTACATTTTATTTTCAGTGATATCGGTGGTTAGTATTGTTATTATGGCACAAAGAACAAATTGGCATTCACGGTATGCTGTAATGGTAACAGAAGCAAATACTCCATATGAAAACGGTTTACCTCAGCTCTTTTTATCATGTATATGACATTGCTTACGCCACGTATGTAAAACTGCAAAATGTAAATCCAAATTTGGACATTTTCTGTAACGAAATAATATTCCAGCTTGTATGACTGGCAACCACAATTGTACACACACCATATCAAATATCCTTACTTCCGAAATAAACCATAGTCGTTTCTCAGCGAGGGACGGGTTCTCCTCAACGGACGAAAGCTATTAAACTGAACTCGCTCAACGTCGTGCACCTGCACCACATGTAAATAAGGCATGGTAAGTTGTAGTGCGACATAAGTGGTGCAATTACTTCGCTAGTCGTTGAAAATGAGCACAGACACACACACACACACACACACACACACACACACACACACACACACACACACACACACACACACACACACACACACACACACACACACACACACACACACACACACATACACACACTGTCCTCCTTCAGGCAAAAGCGAACTTGTAGTGATTAAACTAAAATACTGTCTGCTACAGGAAAAAAAAACTCATTGTAAGGAAAGAAATGCAAAGTACAAATACAAGAGAGGTGATTATAGAAGTCTTAAGGGCGACGAGAACCTTGATGTTCAATATCAAAATTTTCAGGTCTATAATAAAGGAATAGAAAAAATAAATAAAAATTCAAAACTGAAATAAGAAATGGTCAGAAATGGTTCACTGACAAATGCAAGAAAATGAGAGAAAGATTCAAAGGAGAAGAAATGAGTGTACCCAAACCACGCTGGAGGCGAAATTAGACTTTGAACATGAGACAATCATCAAATGCTTAAGTCAGCCAAAGCACTTCTTCAAGTATATGTACATACATGTATATATATATATATATATATATATATATATATATATATATATATATATATATATATGTATACATATATATGGTATAGGTATACATATATATGTATATATAGGTATACATACATATATACTATATCACATATATATGTATATATATACATATATATATATATATATATATACCTAAATAATAAAACTAAAAATAGAGATCAAATTAGCGTCACCAAAGACAATAATATTACTTATACTAATGCGGAAAAAATGTGTGAAAAATTGTTTGTTTAGGACCCATACTCTGATTTGGCAAATACCCGTACAAACGTAAAGAACATCGAAGAAATCACACTCAAAAAGAATGAAATAAAAATTCTGCTACAAGGATTAGACAAAGCCAAAGCAGAGGGACCAGATGAAATTTCTAACTGGGGTCTTAGAGATCGTGCCGAAGAACTATGTACTCCTTTATTGTTAATATTCTAAAATTCACTGAGAGAAGAGAAACTGCCCCCCCCCCCAAAAAATGGAAACTCGCCAAAGTTACACCCTTATATAAGAGCAGTGACAAACAAAACTCTAAATTATAAACCAGTTTCGTTAACTAGTGCAGTGTGCAAATTGTTAGAAAGGATAATGAGGAATAATTGGGCTGAAGTACTTGAAAAACACAAAAGTATATCAACTAAACAATTTAGTTTTAGAGAAGGTCATGTGTAGCAAATCTCTGTTTTTATGATAGAGTATCAGAAATACTACAAGAAAGAGACGGTTGGATGGATTGTGTGTACATGGACTTTTAAAAGGCCTTTGATAAGAAGTCGCATAGAAGACTACTATGGCAAAGCACATAGGTGGAGTGAAAGGCAAATTCCTTGAATGGATGGAATTTCTTCATAACAGTACAGTAATTAGAGGGAAGCATTCTATATGGCAACGAGTAACCAGGATCGGTCTTGGTGCCGATTATGTTGACTATTTTCGTCAATAATTTAGCGTCAAACATAAGCCCAGGTAGATATCTGAGTATGTTTGCAGACGACGCGATAATACAAATAAGGATAACAGACAACGTCTCATGCCAATGCCTCTAAAGTGA
>NW_020870606.1:669961-672461 GCF_003789085.1 Penaeus vannamei
CTGACGAATTGCACAAGGCGAAGCAAACCAAACAGTAGTTTGCTCGCGTTTCTCGTCAAAAATGCGCCTTACATCTATTCATGTGTACTTTTTCCTGTTCCCTCTTCCAGTGTTACTCTGTCTTTCCTAGTTTACAAAATCACTACCTTTTCTTCGCTTTGTTCGTTCTGTGTAAACATATGACATAAATGCAGCAAGATCACAACCCTGATACATTTCCGAGCCAGCATTTTTAACTTTTTTTGTATGCGGATATGAAATAACTGGAGCTGCAAAATTACTCTCATACACCTTCAGCCTTCGCTTAGGTACTTTTGTATGTGAATATAGAATGCCTGGGTAATTATATTCTGATGCAGTTACAGTCGTTTTCCATAAGAATATAGAGGACCTGAAGGAACAATGTAGTTCTAATGCGATTTTCAGACATTTTATAAATTCCCTTCTATATGGATACACAATTGTGTGTGAATCAAGAATAACTGCAGCAACTTTGCACTTCTGATATGTATCCAATCTGAGCACGAAACTTCCCTAAGAACTTGTTATCATACATATCGCACCGGAGTGCATTTGACCACAACGTTTCTTGATGAATGGCACTTAGGATTCACCCAAAGCTGCATTTGTCTGGAAACAATGTATCATGAATATGCAATGTACACTTTTCCACTTTTCGTTCCATATCATAAAATAATAGTACTAATAACAATATATCTTCTCGACTATTTCTACATGCTGAACGAATGATTTCGCAATGTATGGCTGCACTTGACAAGACTCAGCAAGAGAGTCAGCAGAGAGATGCCCACAGTGAAGCCACCAACACCCCCAAGGTCGCTCAGCAGCTGAATGAAGACATAGGCATCGAACTCTTCGATGATCTGCTTGTGTTCCTTGGTGACACTAATTCTGCCATTCATCAGTCCACCTTTTCCTAACAGACGGAACTGCATGCTCCCGATTCTTTTGAAAAGATCTGTGGAAAAGTAACTCCTTTTGAACTCAATGTCGTATGCTACAAACCTGGTGTGCTTGCATGTACTGTTGCACACGGCTTTCCAATGGTTTTTGAAAAAATGTGACTGATGATTTGGTTTTGCGCTGTCCTCAAGGAGAAAAGCCAGGAAACCAGAGCAGCCTGAAATGTTAAAGTTCTCATGCTCAGTCCGACGTAAAGGTGGGACCTCACAGTCAAAATAGTTTTTGACCATTTCATGGAGGCAATTGGACATGCAAGAATTGTAATCGATACCATTTCCATTACGTGGCTGGAATTCGTCAATCGTCTTGATATTGATTATTGCTGCAGGTGCAGAAGGAGTCACTTCATTCGCACTCCAAAATGGAATGTTGTTTGATTCGTGAAATGAAATATAGGCATCTTTGACAGAAGGATCATAAACACTTACACCCAGTGCTTGAGACAGAATGGATTCTTCATTTTCATTAGCAATGCACATATAGCATTGTCCTAACGACGTCAGAACTTTTGTGGGGGAGTACATTTTGTTAGAATTCCCCTTTGTGATCAGGGTGCAGTCAAGTTTGAAATCATGATTCCATATATTGCTCCAAATGTCTGACATTTCATTTTTACTCTGTGCAATATTCATAAGGCTTTCTATGTAATCTTGTATTTCTTGATAAGACAAGGAAAATGTGTTGTATGAAATGTTATATGCATTGTACGACTCCAACATGGTGAGGTTGAAGGGGGGCCACGGACAAAGGGTAATGGCCGGCAGACTTGATGATGGCAGAGGAACTATTCTGTTTTCTGTCAGTACAGGGTTCTTGTAAAAGAACACATACACCTGTTGTAGGCAAATGGTCATTGCAAGAACACCAACGATAATGGATATAAAGAACATTATAGCAGATCTTAGGCGTTTCCTCTGTAAATGAAACTTGTTTAGTATCATCTCTGGAATGTCTAGAAGGCAATATCCGAAGTACAGGCCAATTATTCCACCTGTATTACAGAGGAGTTGTATTGTATTTATTGGCTTTGTTTTTCCTATTCTGGGAAACGGCCACTTAAAATAACCACTAATAGACCTTGATTCTCCCTCACATTTAGAAGCACAGATGTCATCATGTGCCAGAACCGTCTTATATGCAATGAAACCAGGCATATGATAAGTGAAAGTGTTCATGTTTAGATTAGTGGAACTGCATCGTGGCATATCATCAACAATCATATAGGGTAACAAATCAGGTTGCAGTTTATATATTTCATGTACAAGGCATTTCTGTAAACAACTTCCATAGTGGGAGGGTGGTTCAACTCGACACCCAAGAGAGCGACTTGCAAAATGTCCTGCCACCCAGTCCTCAATGCCAGTGTCTCTAGTGCATGTATCTAAATGTCCTTCCGTGCAGAAATGTTGATCAAATGATATTATATTCTGTTCTGCCTGGTGAACGTACACGTACAAAAATGAGCATAGATGAACTAAACTAATCAGAAGAAAGAAACAAGAAGCAGACTTTCGGC
>NW_020870606.1:704961-707461 GCF_003789085.1 Penaeus vannamei
TTTTCTGTTAATTAATTCTTTTATGCGAGATGTAATACCAGGTATACGTGTGTAATTGTGTGTAATAATCCTAGCAGCCCTAGTATTGACCTGATTGAGCTTGGTGTTGTACTTGGTGTATGGGTCTCATGCAGCCGTACAGTATTCAGGTGTTGGGCGTGCAAGTGCATTATAAGTTACGTGTTTGATGTCAGGTGATCAGTTGTGTAGGTTCCTCCTCAGAAACCCCAGTGTTCTTTTAGCTTTGTTAGTGATGAAATCAGTGTGTGTATTACAGGTGAGATTGTTTGTAATGTGAACTTAAAGGTATTTGTGAGATGCTGTAGGTGTCAGTTGTTGGTTGTGTAGAGTGTAAGTGTAATGCATTGGTAAAACGGAGAACTTTGCATTTGTCAGGTCTGAAGGGCGTTTTCCACGACCTTTCCCACTGCCCCAGGGCGTCTATGTCTTGTTGGAGTAGTCTGCAGTCGTCTTCAATTTTAATGCCGAAACAAAAGACTATCGTCATCTAAAAGTCTAGAGGAAGAATTACGTGTCGAAAGTAGTAGGTCGTTAATGCGCAGAAGGAAGAGAAGGGGAACGGTGCCTTGCGGGACACCAGAAGATTAGGACACGGGTTCTACACGTCAACAAAGCAGTGATCCAGTGAGGAATTGGTCATGTGATCCCGTAATATCGTAAATTTATTGTGTCTTCTATGAGGAACTTTGGCAAAGGCGAGCAGTATGGCGTCAACATGTTTCGCGTTGTGTCTGTCAAGTTGTCGGATAATTTCGTGAAGACTGGTGAAAACCATGTTGTGGGTGTCAATGTGATTCATTATGTGTTTGTGATAGTTAGTCGGGTCTTTTCGGTCGCCCGTTTTGAAAAGGGTGTGATGTTTGCACAAAGCCAATCTAAAGGTAGGATGCTTGAGGCGAGTGATTGAGTGGAGTTGGATTGAAGGAAGGGAGCAAGGACAGGGGCGCAGGATTTGAGAATCAAGGCAGGGATTTGGTCTGGTGTTGTGGCTTTACTAGTGTCTAGTGAGGTCATTAGCTTCAATATGCCGTTAGTCGAGATGTCAAGCGGCAGGATTGGGGAATAGGGGCTATCTGTTATGTTGGGTGTATTGTCGTCTTCGTGTGTGAAAACAGATTGTGAGTGTTGAGTAAGCGTTTTTGTGCTTTGGATCAGTCACAAGGGGGTTGTCGTAGTCAAAGCTGTGACCACCGCAGTGTCGTGTCTGCCCGATTTGAAGAATTTGAAGTAACATTTAAGGTTGTTTCTGACGTTTGCGAGGTAGGTGGAACTGTGTTCGTGTTTTGCATTCTTTTTTATTTTTGGAAAATGTGTTTTTGATAGGATTTGAAAGCAGCCCAATTTTCCGGTGTTCTATGTTTGCGCGCCGCTGTAGAGTCGATGTTTTTTAGGATGTTGTATTCGTGGGTCCCTGGAGAACCAGGGAAGTGTATGTTTGCTTGAAGGTGTTTATCCATGAATGTGAGTATGGTGAGTTTAAGGTTATGTCAAGATTATACCAATTGGAAGTAAATGGTCTTGTGGGGATCTGTAAAAAAAGTAGTCTGTGGCGATGTTGGTGATGTCTCGTGTGATGGCGACTATGCCGGCTCTGGAAAAGAGGGAGATGATAACGATAATAGTCATCATGTTATCAATAATAGTAATGCTAATGATGGTAATGATAATAGTAATTAAAATCATAACAATAATGGTAATAATAATATTATTATAACAATAATAATGATGATTACGAATATACTAACAATAATGGAAATAAGGATAAGTATGATAACTGCAATGATGATAACGATAATGATAACATAAATGGAAATAAACAATTTTCATGAGGAGGATAATTATATAATAGTAGCAAGAATACTAAAATTAATAATAAAGATTATGATAATAATAGCAATTCAAACAATGACACTACTACTACTACTAGTAATAATAATAATAAAAACAACATCAATGATAATAATGAAAATGTGTTGATAATAGAATTTTTAACGAAACTATTAATGATGGTATTAATAATAATGATAGTATTAAAGGTGCTGTATTTTATAATACTTATGATGATGCGGATAAAGATATGTTAAATATAATTATAATAGTGATAAAGCAATCATAATCCTTATCATCATTAAATCATTACCTACATTATCATAAATGATATGTTTATAATCATTATTGTTGTTTTTATTGCTATGATTATCATTATAATTACTATTTTTATTATAATCATTATCATTATTGTATCATCATTATCATTATTATCATATCTATCATTATTACCACTATTGTTATTATTACTAGTGTAATTAACATTATCAGTTATCCTTATTATCGTTATTATCATTATTATTATCAGTATCAGTATCTGTATAATTTTCATTATCATTATTATTACCATTACCATCATTATTATCTTTGTCATTATTATTATCATTTTTATAATTTTTATTATCACTAGTATTGTTAACATTACTCTGTT
>NW_020870606.1:717461-719961 GCF_003789085.1 Penaeus vannamei
ACTATGTATGTTCTCATTAGATAAGCACGTACATATGTAATCCCATATACACATAGGTATAAATAGATTTGTAGATTATTAGACACACACATACACACACACACACACTCACACACACACACACACACACACACACACACACACACACACACACACACACACACACACACACACACACACACACACACACACACACACACACACACACACACGCGCGCGCGCTCACACAAACGCACAACAGAAAGAGAAATAGACAAACAGATTGATAGATAGCCAGACAGATAGATAGACAGGCTGATAGGTAGACGGACAGATAGATAGATAGACAAAAAGAAAGAAAAAATAGCTAGCTAGGTCGATAGATAAGCAGATAGTTCGACGGAAAGGTAGACAGAAAGGTAATAGACTGACAGACAGATATATAGATTGAAAGGTAATGGACTGATAGGCAGATATATAAATTGACTCATAGATAGATTGAAAGAGATGGATTGATAAATAGATAGAAAGGTGAATAGACAGGATGGAAAAAAACAGATGAATAGGTAGAAGACAGATAGAAAGTCATTTAGACTGACTGATAGATAGAGAGACTGACGGATAGATAGATAAATAAGGGAAAATTTGGAAAAGACCCTAGCGTGGTCCCCCAACAAGAGCACGAATATAACCCCTGCAGCTAAATCCTTCTGCACCGAAAACTCTGGCTCCATCCCTCGCGGAACAAAGGCCTTTGCTGGCTGTAAAGAAGCCGAGTCCTTCCTTGCTTAGAGCCTAAGCGGGGAAATCTCTTGCTGAAAACTTGAAGAACGAGAGGTGGTGCGACGAACGGAGGAGATTTTAAGGAGGAGGGGAGGGAAGGGGAGGCGAAAGGAGGAGGGTTTGTGGGGTTTGGGAGGAAGGGAAGGAAGAAGGGAGGGAAGGGGAGCGAGGAAGGATAGGAGGAGGATTAGGGAAGGAGGAGGGGGAGGATGGGGGGGAGGGTGGGGGAAGAGTTCGGAGGAGAGGGGAAGGGTTTAGTTCATGGGGAAATAGAGGGGAAGGAAGAAGGGAGGAGAGAAGTCCGGTGAACTGGAAGGAGGGAAGGATGGGACGAAGAGGTTAGGTAATGGGAGGTGAAAGAGGAAGGGAGAGAGAGGAAGATAACAAGGAGGGGAGAAAGGAGGCTGAGGGAAGGTAGGGAAATGGGGGCGGGGGGGGGGGGGCTGGATGGGTGGATGGAAGGAAGGAGCAGGTGAGGAGGGGGAGAAATGGGGGAAGAGAGGAAGAGCGAAGGACTTATATGATGAGAAGGAAGAGAAGAAAAGAGGAGAGATAATGGGAATGGGGGGAGGTACTAAATAATGGGATTTGTATTAGGTAAAGGGAAAGGGAGAGGACGAAGAAGGCGCTGTGTAATGGGGAAATGGAGGGAAGGGGGAGAAAGGGAAGTAAGTGCTGGGTAATGGAAGGGAAAGAGGGAAGGAAGGGAGGGAATAAAAGAGGGAGAGAGGGAGATGCAGTAGGATAATGGAGGGAGAGACGGAAGTGTTGGGTAAGGGAAAGGAAGGGAGCGAAGGCGTATGGTAAAGGGGAAGAGGTGTAAAAGGAGAGAAATCTGTCTGGAGAAGGTGCATAGATGCGGCGCTGTCATAATCCCCACGCCAAAAAGTCTTAAAGTTTCATGACTTCTTTACTCGTGCAACGAACAACCTTGCTTCCCTCTCTCTCTTTCTTCCTCCTTTCCTGCCCCTTACCCCTCGCTTTCTCTGTGTCTCTCTTTTCTGGCTCTCTCTGTCTCTCTTTTCTGGCTATCTCTGTCTCTTTCTGTATGTCTGCCTGTCTCTTTGTCTGACAGTCTGTTTATCCTGTTTGTCTGTTGTCTTTCTCTGTCTCACACTCTTTCTCTGACACCTTACACCTATGATTTCTTCCCTCCTTCTCTCTCCCCATTACTTCACACATCTTGCCTCCCCTCCTTCTCTCCCTTTCCCTTAATCCCTCGTCCCTCCCTCCCTTTCCCTAACATTTTCTTCCCTTCTCTCTCTCTCTTTACTTAATATCTCCTCTTAATCCTCCTCTCCATTATCTAACACCTTGCTTCCCCCTTTTCTCCCCCTTACTTCTCTCCTTTGCCCTTTCCCTTCCTTTCTTCCCATTACCTAAATCCCTATACATACGGATATGAATGTATTCGTGCATACATACATAAAAACTGTCATGGGTATTTGATTTAATGGTAATTATAAAAATAATAATTTTCCACTAAATTATATATCAATGTAAAACATTTTTTTTTTAGTTAAAACTATCTAAATGAACACTGGACTCGAATTACACGTCGATGGAACTGATTATATCTTTTAGGGTTGCACTCACATACAGAGCCCAAGAAAGTCTTGATTATTAATGGAACGAAATTTCGAGGTAATTATGAAATACTTAAACCTCACAAATATTATTCTTTTGGATTCAGACTTTTCGAGTCAATTATCCATTCCATTTTCTTTTTTGTCTGTAA
>NW_020870606.1:729961-742461 GCF_003789085.1 Penaeus vannamei
CAGAATTGAGGCTCTTGAAGCCAAGGTTGACAACCTGGTAGCAGAATGCCTCAAAATACGTGAAGAGAATGTGAATCTGAAGGAATTGGTAGAAAACCTGCGTAGAAATACAACAATTCAGAGAGAAAATATGGAAAAATCTGACCTGAAAATTAAAGAACTAAAGCAAAAGTTAGAAGAAGCTGAAACCAAAATTGGCAACGGTAGTGAAACCGAAGCAAAGAATCTACAGGAAAAAGTTGAGGAGGTCATTAAAGTTCAAGAAACTGTCAAACAGATTTAAAGGAATTTGTCAAACAGCCAAGCATAAATAATGGAAGAAGCCAAGAAGATGACAGCTACATATGCAGATGTATCAAAGGTAAAGGAAACCGTGAATGAAATGGAAAAAAAAGATAGAAAAAGACATTAAGACCACAAAGAAGGAAATTAAAACACAACTTGTAGCAACGATTAAGAAGAACGAATTCAAATCCCACCTTGGGCAACATGCAAGAAATATTGCTAATTTGTCCGACATAAACAAGGACATATAAATATATAAGACAAGAAATTAATTGTAGACATTCTCAAGGTCATATATCCCGAATTCGCCGAGCAGAATATCATAGCTCACAGGAGGCTGGGATTATTCGAAAAGGGAAAGAAACGGCCTCTAAAAGTAACATTCTTGAATAAGCAAATAGTAACTGATATAATAAAGAAAGCCAAAGTTCTGGCCACCCGTGAAGAATATAAAAAAAATCTGGATAAGAGAAAACATGACCAAAGACGACAGAGTAACACTACAAAAGAAATTGGAAGAAGTAAAAAAACAACAAAAAAAAAAAAATGAACAAAGGACTGAAGAGAGAGAGAGAGAGAGAGAAGAAGAGAGAGAGAGAGAGAGAGAGAGAGAGAGAGAGAAAATGGAGGGTGAGAGGTCTCCAAGCAAAGCAAATATACTATCGGAACCAAAATGTAGAGGCAGACAAACATTAAACCTGCAACCAAATTTAATACCTAATGATTATATAGAAATAATTTATACAAATATTTATGGTTTATCTTCGAAATTGCTTGAACTTGAGACAATAATTGATATGTATAAACCGGATGTAATATGCATCACTGAAACCAAACTGGACCCCTCCATAGACGATGTAACATTAGGGCTCAAAGACTATAATATTTGGAGAAAGGATAGGGCAGATGGAAATGGAGGGGGGAGGGGGGTAGCAGTATTAACAAAGAAAGGATTTATTATAAATGAGTTTATAATTAATCTGGACCCCTTAGTGGAAATTAAGGTAATTGAGGTAGAAACAAATGGGGTAATAATAATAACCACGGTATACATGCCACCTCAAACATCGGTGTGGTCACTAGAAAATTACCAGAAACTAGTTCAAGAGACAATAAAGAGCCTGGAAGTGCTACAACTTTCGGAAACCAATTCAACAGAAATTCTTATTACAGGGGATTTTAATAGCAAAATCGACTGGGAAAGTTTCGATCCTAGAGCACAATCAGATTCGTGGAATGCAAAATTACTAGATGTCATAAATGAGCATTGCTTTTTCCAGAATGTAACAGATCATACCAGGATAAGAGGGCTAGACAGGCCGTCTATGCTTGACCTAATATTTACAAAGCATAACGACGATATTAAGGATATCGAGTACTGTCCTCCTTTAGGAAAAAGCGACCATGTAGTGATTAAACTAAAATACTGTCTGCTACAGGAAAAAACTCATCATAAGCAAGGAAAGAAAGGAAAAGTACAATTACAAAAGAGGTGATTATAGAAGCCTTAAAGATTTCTTTGACAACATAAACTAGGAAACACTTCTGGATGATGAGAACCTTGATGTTCAGTATTCAAAATTTTGTGAGATCTATAAAAAAGGAGTGGAAAAATTCATATCCAAATTCAAAATTGAAGCAAGAAATGGCTAAAAATGGTTCAACGACAAATGCAAGAAAATGAAGGGAAAAAAAGCATCTCCTTTGGAAAAGATTCAGATGGCATAGATCTGTTGCAGAATATGAAAGATATAAAGTAGGAAGAAATGAGTATACCCAAACCATGAGAGAGGCGAAATTAGACTTTGAAAAGGATATAATCAACAAATGTACAAGTCAACCAAAACTCTTCTTTAACTACATAAATAGTAAAACTAAAAGTAGGGATAAAATTAGCGCCATCAAAGACTATGACATTATATATTCTAAGGAGGAAAAAATGTGTGAAATAGCAAATACCCGTACAAACGTAAAGAACATCGAAAATATCACCCTCAAAAAGGACGAAATAAAAGATCTACTAAAAGGATTAGACAAGACCAAAGCAGAGGGACCAGATGAAATTTCTAACTGGGTTCTTAGGGAATGTGCCGAAGGACTGTGTACTCCTTTATTGTTAATATTCCAAAATTCACTAAGACAAGGTAAACACGAAATGATATCAAATAAAAAATTGGTTTAAGAGAAGAAAGGTCGTGTGTAACAAATCTCTGTTTTTATGATAGAGCATCTGAAATATTACAAGAAAAAGACGGCTGGGTGGATTGTGTGTATTTAGACTTTAAAAAGGCTTTTGATAAGGTTCTCATAGAAGACTACTATGGAAATTAGAGCACCTAGGTGAAGTGAAAGGCAACCTACTTGCATGGATGAAAGACTTTCTTCATGAAAGACAAATGAGCACAGTAATTAGGGGAAAGCATTCTACATGGCGACGAGTAACCAGCGGAGTGCCTCAAGGATCGGTGTTGGCGCCGATTATGTTTACTATTTTCGTCAATGATTTAGAGTCAAACATAAGCCCAGGTAGTTATCTGAATATGTTTGCAGATGACGCAAAGATACAAAAGAGGATAACAGACAACGTCTCATGCCAATGCTTCCAAAGTGACATAGAGAACTTATTCACGTGGAGTTGTACATGGAAAATGGAATTCAATACCAATAAATGCCACGTAGTCAGGTTTGGAGAAAGTAGAAATCACCCACTATTCCAATGCAAATTAGGGGACGCAGTATTAGACACAGCTGACAGGGAAGATCTTGGGATAATCATAAATACAAACTTAAATCCAAATGACCATATAAATGAAAAGGTCCACAAAATGTTAGGACTGATTGCCAACATGAAGAGGGCATTTGTGTATATGGACGAAGATATGGTAAAGAAGATCATTGAAGNCTCTATGTTTGTTTGTTTGTTTGTTTGTTTGACTTTCCACTACTATAGAAGAAAGGAAAAAAATAAAATTACCAATTTAAATGCGTGCACACACACACACACACACACACACACACACACACACACACACACCACAACACACACACACACACACACACACACTTATTTCACGTGGAGTTGTACATGGAAAATGGAATTCAATACCAATAAATGCCACGTAGTCAGGTTTGGAGAAAAGTAGAAATCGCCCACTATTCCAATACAATTAGGGGACGCAATATTAGACACAGCTGACAGGGAAAAAGATCTTGGGATAATCATAAATAGAAACCTAAATCCAAATGACCATATAAATGAAAAGGTCCACAAAATGTTAGGACTGATTGCCAACATGAAGAGGGCATTCGTGTATGTGGACGAAGATATGGTAAGAGAATCATTATTAAAGCAATCATAAGACCAAGTCTTGAGTACGGTGCAGTGGTATGGAGTCCACACTTAAAAAAGATATTGACAAACTGGAAAGAGTCCAAAGAGCGGCGACAAGATGGGCACCTACCCTAAGAGATCTGAGTTACGAAGACAGACTACAGAAATTAGGACTTACTACCTTGGAAGAAAGAAGGAAAAGGGGGGACATGATCTGCTTTTCAACTGCATTACAGGAAGAGTGAAGATAGATAAGGATGACTTTTTGATCTTGAACACAAGAAGAACGAGAGGACCAACAAAAAGTTGAAGTAAAAAGAGGTGATAAAGATGTCAAAAAATATAGTTTCCCAAACAGAATTATTGAATCGTGGAACAGTCTCCCCAATCAAGTAGTGTGTGCCAAAACCATCAATTTAAAAAGTTATACGATAATTTAAATATAGCAGACGGGACCACCTGAGCAATAGCTCTTCTCCCGTATCAAACAACTAGGTAAGAACACACACCACACACACATACACATACACATACTCAAGTACCAAGTACTGTAATTCTTCTTATTGTATATTTCATGCATGTAAAAAAATATCATTCTGAAAAATTTTCTGTATGCTCTGACAAGCATACAAATCATTGACAACTCATAATGTCAGCCACTTGCCAACTTCTTACCCAGTGCCAGCAAGCCCCATAGATGAAATATAACTCTCTTTTAGCTATGATTTTCCAGCTGTCACTCACTTCAGTAAGTAGTAACTCCACTCAGACTGTGTAGAGTGAGTACAAATGGGTACAAATAGCCTTTTAGCTGAATAAATGATTTTTAAATATGTTGAACAGATAAAAGCTGTCCAGATAAGTACAGCTGCAGCATTGCAGGTAAATGCTATGCGGAAGAAGAAAAGTGGTTTTAGGATACTGTAGACATCACCACAGATGTTATATATTCTAGTATGAAGTGATGTCTGATGCTTTTGTAACAGATTCTATACTGATAAAGAAGCATGTGCAGCCTTGTTTTCCTCTTTGGTATAATCTATCATTTACACACACTATATATACACCAAATGATTGCAAACCAATAATGTCTTTAAGGCAAGAAACTTTTCTGTTTCAACCTGTTGCACTTTATCCACAGGTACAATCTTCGCAACAAGTCATCCATCCTAGCTGTGAGCCGTGAGGTGGAATTGGCATTGTCAGCTCAAGAACCTGTTGTGGCACTAGAATCCACTATCATCACCCATGGCATGCCTTATCCTCAGAATTTGGAAACAGCTGTAGAGGTTGAACAAATTATTAGGAAAGAAGTAAGCAGTTGAATTGATATCTTTTTGAATAGACCGAGTTATATTTTTATCTCTTGAAAATTGTATCATTTTGTTTGTTTATTTAAAAAAAAAAAAATAAGTGATAAGATGTTTAAAAAGTCTTCACCAATGTAGAAAAGAAAATTACCAATATATGATATTTTGATGAGGAACTAATAGAATTCACGATAGTGACATTTAGTTGTAAATTTTATCAGAATATTACTTTGTGATTTTCATAAGGCAATGTTTAATTCAACAGTCTATTGATATCACCATGACTCATGCTAAATCACTTGAAATGGAAAAAAGATAATTTTTATTGAATTATGGATAAACATAGGAACATACCTGTGATCATTGTTTTTAACATCAGATTTTACTCTTTATAGGGTGCAGTCCCAGCAACTATAGCTATATTACGGGGACAAGTTCATGTGGGTTTGTCTGCAGTCGAGTTAGAGACCCTTGCTGAGAAGAAGGAGCCTTGTGTTAAGACATCAAGAAGAGATTTTCCCTTTGTCTTAGCAAAGGTGTTAGGACTGATAGTTGTTGAATTTAGTTTTTTAATCTGTCATTGCAACCCTTTACTGAAAAAGATATGTATATATATTTTCAAACTCCTTAAAGGTGGTGAATTGTGATAAATTCCAAAGTACTTACTTTGCATCCTGAAGTAATTTCCATAAAATCTGAAATGTATTAGATACTAATTCTTTTACAACAGGGTCTAAATGGAGGCACAACAGTATCAGGAACGATGCTTGTTGCACACCATGCTGGAATTCCAGTCTTTGTGACTGGTGGCATAGGGGGTGTTCACAGAGGAGCTGAAAACACACTGGACATTTCGGCAGACTTGACAGAACTTGGTCGCACTCCTGTTGCAGTTGTTTCAGCTGGAGTGAAGAGCATTCTAGATGTAGAAAAGACTCTGGAGTATTTAGAGACACAGGGTTTGTATATCTGTGTGATTACACAATATCTATAATTATGCCAAAGAGCATGGAAGTATAAACCTTATCATCCTTGAATTCTTTTTCACCAGTTTTAATGCACTGAATATACCTTCCAAAATACAAGTGATATTTTAAGAATTAATTTTCAGATAAAAGGTAACCTACCCTAACATACATTACTTTTCCAGGTGTATGTGTGTCAGTGCTAGGAAGTGACAACCGATTCCCTGATTTCTTTACTCGAGACAGTGGATGCAAAGCCCCATGTCATGTTGAAACCCCTCTCATGGCAGCTCACATGATGAATAAGTGGCAGGAGATGAAGATAAACTCAGGAATGCTGATTGCTGTACCCATACCAGAGGAACACCAGGCTGAGGGGAAACTCATTAAAGAAGCAATTGGTTGGTAATTCTTTCTTTTGAGGTCTCTTTGTCCATAAGAAAGTTAAGCAATTTTTCTGACTCACGTAAAACTCCTTTAGGGATTTTTTTCTATTAGTTGTTATTGATCCATCCATATATTCCTTTCTCAAAGATTTCTGTATCTTTTAAAAAGCATTCAATGGGACTAGCATTCCAGAAATGTGAAAGACAGAGCTTTCCAATTTTTCTAATTCTTCTGCAAATACAAATACTATAAGTCGGCATTACAGTTTGATTGCATGTTTAGCTGTTTAAAGCAATTTTGTGAAAAACAAAATCTTTTGTTTACATTATCTCTGAGTTTGTATCCTCTTAAGTGGATTTTAATGATTATATACTTTAATTTGAAGAATTTTTCATTCATTAGCCTCTACATAGACTCATACATCTTTACATATATAAAAAAACATAGTAAGGAACTTTCCCTGGATGTTATAAACCCCCTGACAGATATAGCAGTGAAGGAGGCAGAGTTAGCAGTGTCTGGGAGGGAAGTGACTCCATTTATTCTCCAGAGAGTCTTTGAGATCACAGGAGGACAGAGCCTCAAGTCGAGTATCCTTTTGGTGATATATAGAGATTTGTTTTGTTTTTTTGCCTTATAGATAAATAATGTGAATATTTATGTTTATTCCTCTTGGTTAATTTTCTTATTTGTTTGCTTTGATCAAGCTATTCCTCTTTTGTTGTAATTCTCTGTTTTTCTTTATCATTATTCTTATTTTTGTGTTATAATTTGTTGTTTTCCATAAACAGACCATTTTTGCTTTGTTGTCATCCAAAATTCTAGTTGTGCTTTATACTTTATTCATGTCTTTATTGGGCAGTCATAGAAATACTTTGAATTTTAGAAAATGAAACTGCAAGATATTCTAAGACATTTTTATTCACATTACTTTTTTTGGAATTGCCTTTTTTTTAGTGGTAGATTATGGTAGATGAAGTAACCAGAAACAGTAACTTGTTGGAAAGGATAGCAAAATTTGTATAATAGTAGTGATCAAAGTAATGAATTTGCCCATCTAATGTTACTTTTTATTATATAGGTGTAAGAAAAAATATGGACATAGAAATAAAAATACATTTTTCCTTCTGTCACAGCTTTATTAAGAAATAAGATTTATGCTTATTAAGTATAATTTTCATGATAAACTAAAAAAATAGTCTTATTTAGGAACAAATGACTAGGCCATGCTATTAGGCTCTGTTTCCTCCTCTTGTTGTTCAGTCAGAAGTACACCTTGCCCCCCCCACTGGAGATGTTTGACGGGACAGTATTGAGCTTTTCAGGTAGCAGACAATCTTCAGGCTGCTGAAGTAGTTATCTGGAAAGATCTTATTAGTGGAGGCCATGGTGATGTTACTCATCAGGGCTACCACGATCTTGCTGGCTGGTCCCTTGGCCCCCAAGGTGGTGCTTACTTAGAAAGGGATGTCAGTGAGGTTCAGAACTTCCTCTTTATGGTCTTGGAGTTTATCCTCCCATCTTTCTGTTTTGTATTGAGGTTCATTTGAAAGATGGTATGTTCCACCATCTATGGAGTGCAAATCCTAAAAAAGTAATCCTTGAAAGGCAACATCAGCCTAGGAGGGATGTGCTCATACTCGTGCAGGGCTTGGTATTGGATGTCTTTCGTTTGCCACCTTATAGCCTAGGTCTTTTTGGAGTCGCAGGTTTCTCATTGTTGCCATCCTAGTCCTCCTCCTTTTAAGTTTAATAGACTACTACAGACCTTGGGAGGATACCTTGGGATGAAGGTCGTGGCAGAAAGTAAATATCACCAATATCCTCATCCAGGTTGTTATCACTGATATCAGTGTGTGTGTGCTGATATCTTTGTGCATGCTGACATCATTNCATATGTGTATGTGTATGTATGTGTGTGTGGGTGTGTGTGGGTGTGTGTGTATGTGTGTGTGTGTACATATGTCTATGTGTGTGTGGTTGCGTGTGAAAAAGATGATTTCACTAATTCATAATTTTTCATCATAATCTTAAATAATTATATGATTTTTTTTTTCTATAAATCAGATGATAATGATGTGATAATATTTTATAAGCATAATCTAAGTGTATATGCCTATTAAGCAATGCATTTTTAGAAGCCTTGGAATGATTTAAATATTGATTTACGATATTTTGATTACAATATCCCTAAGTATATCTTGATTTTATGAAATAGCATTTGTTCACATATGTTCTCATTGCAAAATATACACTTAGACCTATGAATTGTCATTTGAACTAATTAGGTCACTTGACCCATGATGAGCTTGTTCCATGAATTGGGTCCTTGTTTAAATCTGACTTTTCACAAATTTCATAATGTACCAAAAAAACTGATACACTTATCTATAGATTAGAAATATTTCATTTAGTTACTTATTTATTTTGAAGAGAATGAGCCAGGGATATTTGGGATAGTCAGTGTGAAATATCCTTCGTTTTTGACTTCTGGGAGTTCATCAGCCAATCTTTAGGTTGTGAATACCATCTAGCTAAGCCATCTTCTCCGACAGTAATGGTCTACGCAACAGCTCTCATGTGACAGGAATTGAATGCGTGGTAAACATCTGTGGAGTTAGGTTAGATTTATTCTACCTTGATTATTTTCATGCATATTCGTACTTAAATTGGTTGTCTTGTAACTCACCACAACTTAGCATAAGATATCAAAAGGTATTTACCATTATCTCACAGGAGTGGATGGAGCTTAGCAGTGCATTTCACATCCAATCAAAAGACAGGTTTTAGGTCTCTCGAGTTGTCACACAACACCCTATTTGCCACTGGAAGAGATGGCTGTCACTGATTTGCTAGAGAGAATTACACCACATTTTCTAAAATTTTTGGTGATGCTAGGCTGCCATCTTTAGAGCCCATCGAAAGTAAGAAAAAAATTATCTTGCCTGGTAAAGGGTTGATATTTTTCTTCTTTTCCTCCGTAAGTATGCTTACTTGCAATTCTGTGTTCTTTTTTATGTTTTATTGTCCAGAAAGATGATTTGGTTTGTTCATTGACGATACTATTATACAACACTTTAGTTGTGGTGTACTGAACTGTCTAGAGTTGCATTTGCACACACAATAGTGAGTGAAGTCTTTCTCTGAGAAAATCATGCTTTTCCAGATGATCAGTGCCAAAATTTGTTTGATTTTTTGTGAATAGATAGCCTGGTGTGTTTTATTCTTGTGCTTTTACTCAGTTTCAGATTGCTATTTTCTACATTTTCTTGTGGTCAGTTACTGGCTGTTTGCAATCACATCCAGTTTTTATATTTTGGATTTTTTTTATCATTGCTTTAGTTGTGGTTAATGCTAGCTTTTTTACTCTTTGTTTTTATTATGATCCTGTTATGCATTAGTGAATGAAATTGACTGGGATCGCAACTATTTCTAGCATGTGTCATTAAGGCTGTGTCATTAAGCATGTGACATCCTTACTACTTCTGTTGGAATAGGTCTTGATGATTTGCTAAGCAACTCAAGTTTGATTTATACAGTGAAATTGTTGACAGATTATTATTTACTGTTACTTTCCTTAATAGAATCAGATATTGCTCTTATTAAAAATAATGCCAAGGCAGGTGCACAGATTGCTGTAGAACTTGCCAGGCTTAAATCATCAACATCAAGGTAAGAATCAGTTGTATTTTTCTCATATTCTTACATTATTAATGCATATGAAAATTGATATAAAGTTACGAAGGGAATGGTATGTAGTTAAGAACACGGTAGATTAATTGATATCAAAAAGCAATATTCAGTTTAAATTAGAATTATTGGGAGGTGAACTTTGCTTTACCTACTTAATGATTCATTTCATACTGTGACTCTCATTTGATTATTTTCATTATATATTTCGAAGCTCATGTTATCCTTGTGAGAGTACATTACAGAAGAACAATTTTTTTGATTGATTTTTTGCTTTGAATATTAATAAGATTTTCTTGTTTCCAGTTTTTTACCACCAACGGACTCTCCCACAAAGAAATCTGGAACTTCAGAGCAAGGAAGACCTGTATGTTTTAAGGATGATGGTTAAAGTTTGATTATGTACTGGTTTTGATGATTTGGGGATTATGAATGTTAAGCCAATCATTATGGAAATAGTAATTTTACTTTCCTTACTCTCTTTCTCTCTCTAAGAACAAGTCTGTAGATGACATTTTTATTTCTCACCATCTGAGTGAGAATTATTTAATGTAATGCTTAGTGTCATATATCATGTATGATCCTGAAATTGATTTACTGAAGTAATGGGTATAAAAAGATGGTTAGATTTACTGTTCTCTGTATTTTTTGTGGTATAGCTTAATCTTTTATTTATGTGACACAAGTCAGGGTATTTCTGTGATATTACTTGTAGTTATTCTGGGCCTTTGATGTACTATATATGGGGTATATTTCTTTCTTTATTAACAAGGTATACAGTAAACTCTTGTAAAGCAAGGCATGCAGGATATTAAGAGACTGAGATTGAAATAAAAAGAGTTTTGGGTTATCAGTGTACAGTTTGATTAAACCTGAACTAAAGTCAGATAGAGAATGCATAACACTTTATATCATGGAGACATTCTACCCATAGATAATTAGATAAAAGAATAAAACACATTTTTCTTGATAGCAAGATGTCAAGTTTTAGAATCATTGTTATTGATAACATTGATTTGTTTGTTTGGCATTGTAGTTTAATCTGAATTTGCCATCTAAATTTACCAAATAAGCTGATATTCATCAATTCTAAATTCAAAATGTAAACCTGTATGTATATAGTGGTTTCACTCTTAATTGCTGGCTATTTGTTATGTGATTCTTATTGCAGCAATGAATGATAATCATGTTTATTTCAGTAATGGCATGTAATGCAGATATATTTATTTATTAGTGGCATTATATATCAGTGATTTTCCATTTAAACAGAACAGTTAGCCTTGCTTTTATTGAGTTTCTTTTATTAACATCTGTGATAATGAATTCTTTACAGTGCATAATGCTCTCAGGGTACTTACAACTTCAGTGTGGATGTTGGTATACAATAAAGGCTGTGATGATATATAAACTCATCAGTACTTGTGGTATCTATCAATCCTGTAGAATATGTCCATTGCAGAGGGGAAGGTATGGAGAGTACTTTTTATAATATAAGAATTTTGGAAGTAGTGATTCTAGAAACCTAGTGTGAAAGGATGTGACCGAGACATGCAGAATGGTATTTATATGGTTGCTGTATATTTAGATAGAATGGGTACTTTTTTGTAGTGTAGTGCATGGCTAATATTTAACAATGCTTTTTTTGCATTTGTATTTGCCAGTGGCCTCTACAATCTAGTGATTTTAGTTTTCATCTCTGATTTGGAGCAGATGCTTTTACAATGAAATATAACTCATTTCCAACATAGTTTTCAAATTAATTTTCCAACATTAGACAGATACATAGATTTAAACATTTAATTTGTAAAATATTCTTTCTCCAAAAAATTGAAATATCTCATTTGCATACAGGAAATCACATCTGTGTATATAACTGTTTTAAACTATGACTCTTGCAACTACTAATAAACTACAGTTATTTATTAACATTGATGTATTTGGAAAACAAATGAGTTACTTCAAGAATACTAAAGAGCTTGAGGTGATGGTTTCATTAGGGAAAATACAGATATGTTTATTAATTGCAGCATATTGCTTGATCTGTCTTTGCTTTAATGCTTTATACCATAAAGGTAAAAAGTGCTTCTTGATCTGTGTTAATATTTCTAAAGCTGTTGTGCTTTTTATTAGATAAATTACATAAAGACAATGCCCTTTTTATTAATTTTCTTGATGATGATGCTCTATTTGAATTTCACATATACTTGTTTAGTGTCTTTCTCTTTTCAATCTGTATTGCAAGTTTCTTTTTCTTTGTTTATTCATGGTATTTTTAGTACACCCCTTCATGTCCAGTACTCAGTGATGTCATTATGTGGACAGATTTTACTCCTGTATTGGAAACATGTGCCAATATGTGTTTTGCAAACAAGATTCAAAACCATCTGCTCACATTGGCAGTGCTCAATGGTGAACTAGAACTTGGAAGTAGCAAGGAGTATTTATTTTTGCATCTAGGTACTTAGTTACCCTCTGTATAACTTGATTCTTGATCAATCTTTTCATACACTCACCTGTCCAGTTTGTACACTA
>NW_020870606.1:747461-749961 GCF_003789085.1 Penaeus vannamei
TTTTTTTACACTCGCGCTCACCTCCACCGCTCCGGCTCCTCTTGGGCGAGGGAGAGACTGTCTCTGTCGTGTATAGAAGGGGTGGGGTGGGGGGGGGCGGGGGGGGGGGGAGACTGCTCTCGATGTGTGTACTTATTTATCTTTTTTTCTGTTTTGTTTTGTTTTTTTAGCTTTTTTTTTGGTTTGTTGGTTTTTGATTTTTTTCTTTTGTTGTTGGTTGTTTTGGTCTTTTTATTTTTTTTTGTTGATGTATGTATTTTTCTTTGTATGTTGATTTTTTTCCGTTATTACTTTTCTTTTGTTGTTGTACTTATTTATTATGTTTTTTTTTTTCTTTTTTCGGTGTATGTTGACTTTGGTGTTTTATTTTTTCGTTGTATGTTGGTCTTTTGATTTCTTTTTTATGTTGATGTATGTTGGATTTTATATTTTTTTTTTTTTTTGTTGATTTTTTTTTTTTTTTTTTTTTTTCTTTTTAACTTTACTGTTTTCTTTGTTTTCTCTTCGTGTATTTTTTGACACTGTTACTTTTCTGGTGTTGAGTTTTCACTGTTTTTCTTTCATTGTATGTTGACTTTTTTTTTTTTTTTTTTACTGTTTCTGTTGTTTTTTTGTATGTTGTCTTTTTAGCTTTTTTCTTTTTCTGTTTTTAGCTTTTGTTGTAAGTTGACTTTTGTTGTATGGTGACTGTTTCAATGTTTTTCTGTTGTATGTTGACTTATTCATTGTTTTTTCATTCAATATATGTTGACTTTTTGACTGTTTTCCTGTTCTTGTCTGTTGATTTTTTCTTCTATTTTTTGTATGTTGACTTTTTCACTGTTTTTTTCTGCTGTTTTCTGTTTATTGTTTTGTTTTTCTTTTTAGCTTTATGTCACATTTTCCTGTATTTTTTATTTTATTTTTCTTTTTTTTTTTTACCTTGTTTTTCTTTATTCTTGATATTTTCATTTTTGTTTTGCTTACAAAAGATAACTGTGAGGATGTGGTAATAAATGAGACAAATAGATAAAAATGGATTAGAGAAATGTATGATAAAGGAAAGTATGATGAGAAGAAAAATATAAAATGGGAAGCCAAAAAAAAAAAAAAGGAAAGCAAAAACAAAGAAAAAAAAAAAAGGAAATAATAGATATAGGAAAGTATAATGAGAGGAGAAACAGATAAAGGATAAAGTATGATGAAAAGAGTAACAGATAAAAAAAATAAATAAACGAAATGGAAACCGTATATACACATCTCGCTCGTGGATGTGAAATAAAAAAATAAAAAAAATATTTTAGTTGAAAAAAAAAATAGTTTAGGAAAAAAACAAGGATCAAAGACGAGAAAAAGATATCTTCTCTCTCTTTCTCCATTTCTTCTCGTTATTCTCTCTCTTTCTTTATACACTTCTTTCCTTCTGTTAGTCTATTTTCTCTTTTGTTCTCTTTCTTGTCACGCTGGTTTCTTTATTTTATTTTCTGTATTTTTTCACTCATTTGTTTTTTTCTCGTCATCTCTCTCTTTCTCTTTTTTCTCATTCAATTGTCGTTCTCTCTCTTCTTCCCTTTTCTCTTACTTTCTTCTTTCTCCTTTCCTTCGTCTCTTATCTCCTTCCTAAATTCTTCCTCTCTCTCTCTCTCTCTCTTCCCTCCCACGCCCTTCATTCTTCCACTCCGCCTCTCTCCCCCCCCCCTCAAACCATCCACCCACAACCACCTCCCTCCCAAACCTAAACTCCTTCACCTTCCCCATCCTCCAACCTCTCCCCTCTCCTCTCTCTCCCTCCCATCATTCCACTCCCCCCCTCCTCCCACACCCCTCTCCCCCCCAACCTCATTCCCCCCTCCTACCACCACCCCTCTCCCTTCCCCCCATCCTCATCCCCCACCCTCCCACACGCCCCCAACCCCCTCCCCCCACCCTCCCCCCCATCCACCCCCTTCTACCACTCCCATCCTCCCTCCTTTCCCCCCAACCTCTCCCCCTCTCTCTCCCCCCTCCCTTCCCCCCATCCACCCACCTCCAACCACCTCCACCCTCCCTCCCCCTCTCCCCTCTCTCCCTCCACCCTTCCTCTTCCTCTCCCTCTCTCTCTCCCTGTCACCCGAGACCTTGGCAGCGCTGGCAGGGTAGAATCAATAGAGGCAGCGGGTGAAAGACCGGCAACTCAGTCCACTAACTCGACCCGGGCGAAGAAGAAATGGTAAAATCGGGTTATGCAGCAGCGGCGGCGGAGCGGAGCGGGGCGGGCGGGGCGGTGGGGTGGGGAGGAAGGGCGGTGGGAGGGGAGGTGGAGGGGGGGGTTGACGTCGGGTCGAGGAGGGGAGGGGAGGATGGGTGGAGGGGGATGGGGTGGGTGGGTGGGTGGGGTGGGGGAGGGTGGAGGGATGGGGTGGGTAAGGGAGGGGGAAGGGGGAGGGAGGTGGGTGGGGGTGGGGAGGGTGGGTGGGGGGAGGGGGGGAGGGAGATATGGGCGGGTTTTTGTGATCGTTTTGTTTATTATTATTATTAGGTA
>NW_020870606.1:766324-777670 GCF_003789085.1 Penaeus vannamei
TGTTCTAGTTTATTTTTGGTCTTGTTTCTTATTTCGTTGTTTTTTTCTGTCTTTCTTTTCTTCCTGTAATACTACTATTGTTCGGTAAAAAAAGAAGAGAAACAAGAGAGAAAAAGAGAGAAGAGAGAGAATGACAACAAAAGTAAAAAAGGAAAGGCAGACAGAGATAAGAAAAAATGATTTACTCTCGCCGTAACTTTCCCCTCAACTAACCTTCGCCTCATCTCCCCTCCCCCCCCCCCCTCTTCCCTCAACCATCCCTATTCCCTCTCGCTCACTCCTCTCCTCCTCTCTCCCTTCTTCCCCTCTCTCTTGTTCCTCCTTCCCCTCTCCTCTGTTCCTTTCTCCCCTCTCTCACTCTCTCCCACTTCCCCTCTCCTCCTCTCTCCCCTTCCCCTCTCCTCCTGTTCCTTTTCCCCTCTCTCACTATCTCTTTCTCTCCTTCTGTCTTCCTTTCCCCTCTCTCTCCATTTTCCTTCTTTCCCAGTCTCCTCCTCTCCCCTCTTTCCTCCTCTCACCTTTCCCCTCTTTCACAGTCTCCTCCTCTCCCTTCTTTCCCCTCTCTCTCCTTTTCCTCCTCCCTCTCCTTATGTCATCCTCTCTCCTTCTCTCCCCTCCCCGTCTCCCCTTCTCCCTTCCTCTCCTTCTCTCCTCTCCTTTATGTTCATCCTCTCTCCTTCTCTCCCTCCCCGTCTTTCCCCGTCTCCCTTCTCCCTTCTCTCCCCTTCTCTCCTCTCCCTTTGTCATCCTCTCTCATCTCTCTCCTCTTTCCTCCTCTCCCCTCTGTCATCCTCTCTCCTTCTCTCCCCTTCCCCGTCTTTCCCCCTCTCCCCTTCTCCCCTCTCTCTCCTTCTCTCCCCTCTCCCTTCTGTCATCCTCTCTCCTTCTCTCCCCTTCCCCGTCTTTCCCCCTCTCCCTTCTCCCCTCTCTCCCCTCACTCCCACCCACCTCGTCTTCAATCAAGGTTCAAGGGAAGACCCCAAAAAAGAAGGAAAAAGACAAAAAAATAACAGTCCCCGAAGGAGGTCCCTGTCTGAGAGACCGCGAGCCTAAAATAAAAATAAGAAAGGAGAGAGAGAGAGAGAGAGAGAGAGAGGAGAGAGAAGAGAGAGAGAGAGAGAGAGAGAGAGAGAGAGAGAGAGAGAGAGAGAGAGAGAGAGAGAGAGAGAGAAAGAGAGAAAATTGTCGACTCTTGTATCTTCCTTTCTTTGGGTTGGTTAGTTTGTTAAAGGTATAATCGTGTTTTTTTTCTTCCTTTTCTTTCATTTTCTTTCTTTTTATTCTTTGGCAGGAGAGAAAGGATAATAAAAATGATTCAATGGACAAGCTAGCAATAGAGTGAATGGAGAATTGGAAGCGAACGATGCAAAGAGATGTTAGAGGCAGAAGTAGCTGGCACAAAAAGAAAAAAAAAAATGACTGCATGAAAGCGCATGATTAGAATTCTCAAGATGATTCAGAGAAGTTACACTGACTGTAGCAAAAGAAAATGAAATACAGAAAGAATATGAAGCCAAGGTAAACAAAACATGAGAACAGTTTGAGAAAAAGAAAGAAAAAAAAACGCATGGTTCGAATTTTACAAAGCGTTTCGGAGGAATTATGTTTAACCCAGCAGACACCCGAGATCGTTTGACTCAGCGAATCAAGACTATGATACGAAGAAGGCAAAATAGATATAAAGAAATACTTAAAAATAAACCAACAAAATATTAAGATTAAACCTCGAAGTAAGAAAAAAAATGGTAGAAATACCATTTAACCCAGCAGACACCCAAAACAACCCACCTACATTACAGAGAAAATACAAGTAAAATAACAAACTTAAACAACATAACCAACACCTTAAAAAATAAATAAAACATATATCGAAGGCACAGCAGCCCAAAAAAAAGCGCAATAGACTGCATTTCCAGCTTCTGAGAAATCATATTTAGCCCCGCAGACGCCTTTTCGCGCCAAAACGTAATCAAAGGTGAGAGTTCTGTCAGCCAATCAGAGAAGCCGAGACAAAAGGGACAAAGAGCGAAGGACAGGTAAATGAGGGGAACGAAATAAGAAGAGGGGAATGGAGGAATAAAGGATAAAAGGGGAAGAGAAGGAGGGGAGTAATAGTATTTTACTGGATTTGGGACGATTTTTGTTTTTTCTTTTTTATTTCTTTTTGTTCTGGAAACTCTTGACGTGTTCAAAGGATTCTCTTGTACTTTTACTTGCTTTGTGTCCTTAAGTGAATTTATTTCTGCTTTTTTTTTTTTTTTTTTTTTTTTTTTTTTTTTTTTTGTAAACTATATCTCTTCAAAGAAACATTTTGAAATAAGTTTTGACATCAAATCCAGACAACATTGAAACCTTTTTTTCCTCGAACATATTTTTAACACCTCGCCCCCCCCCAAAAAAAAAAAAAGATAAATAATAATAATAAGAAGAAAGAATATATATAGAAAGAAAGAATATATATATATACATTGTTGATTGTCTATACAATAATTATCTTTTTTATCAAGATTGTTATATTTGTATTTACACGTATTTCTTTTCTCCTTCAGGTAATGTGACCGGCTGCCGGTTAGTCTTCGTTTACATATAGGAGATATATGGTAAGCTAAATGTAGGCCTATATATGTAGGCCTATATATATGTATATCATTGTAGGGGTTTAGTTTTATTTTGTGTTTGTTTGTTTGTTTCTTGTTTGTTTGTGTATAGGGATGGAAAATATAAATAAAAATGGCGGGTGACTGATATAAATGATGTTAATGAAAATAGTGATAATGATGTTAATAACAAGGATGATAGTAATAACAGTAGAGATGATGATGATAATGATAGTGATAATAATGATAACGATAATGATAGTGATGATAATAATGAAGATGACAATGATGGTGATAATAACAATAACACTGATAATAAAACTGATTAACTATTAGAGATTAAGAAATCTAAATGGAATTATCTTAGAACAGGAAGAGAAAAAAAAATATGAATAAAAAAAGACAGAGATGGAGATCTTTTTCGAAATGACGAAAAAGAAAAGCGAAAAAATATGACATATTCCGACACGCAAGCCAACAGGAACTCGAATAAAGAGAGAGGAAATAAAAATGTGAAAGCGTGATATGTGAAATTTAAAGGAGAATACCCTCAAGAGAGACGAATAGAAAACGGACGAAAAATTGCGCGGGAAAAAGGTGACATATTCAGTTCTGTTGATTTTCTCTCTCTCTCTCTCTCTCTCTCTCTCTCTCTCTCTCTCTCTCTCTCTCTCTCTCTCCTCTCTCTCTCTCTCTCTCTCTCTCTCTCTCTCTCTCTTCGCTTTTATTTGTTTTATTATTTTTTTATTTTCTCTTCTTTACAGTATGCATTTTTTTTAGAAAGTAGTTTTTAAATGAGGTTCGAAAAGGAGGAAGACGATGATGATGATGATGATGAAGAGTAGTCAAGGAGAATAAATTTTTGAAAAAAGGGGAAAATTCACAGCATCAATAACAATGACATCATAAATATTGTCACCACCATCATAACCTCTACCACCATCACCACCATTAACAACAATAACACCCCCACCCCCCAGCCCCTCCACTCCCTCCACTCTCTCCACCACCACCCCCACCCCTCCTCCCCACCACCCCCCTCCACCCCACCACCCCCCTCCACCACAAGCAACAACTACAGAGACACCCCCTCCACCCTCTACCATCACCACCTCCCTCTCCTCCATCCCTTCCACCCCTCCCACCACCACCCCACCATCTCCACCCCCACTACCACCCCACCCCCACCACCCCCCACCACAAGCAACAACCACAGAGACACCCCCCTCCACCCTACCACCCCCTCCTCCACACCACCCCCTCCTCCACCACCCCTCCCCTCACCCCCACCACCCCCCTACCACCCCCACCACCCCCTCTACCACCACCACCACCCCTCCACCCCACCCCCAACCACAACGTCCCCCCCCCCCCCCAGGCCAAGCAGTCCCCGGCATGTGAATGAAAAGCACAGGTGTGTACTCGGGACCAGGTGCAGATTGCGGACGCGGGACCAAGGCAAGCACGAGAGTAAAGGAGAGACAAGGAAAGGAAGGAAGTAAGAGTAAGGGAAGGATTTAGGCAAAGGATTCGAGTGAGGAAGGATTTAAGGAAGGATTCGTGTAAGGAAGGATTCGTGTAAGGAAGGATTTAAGGAAGGATTCGAGTTAGGAAAGATTTAAAAGAAGGATTTAAACAAGGATTCGTGTAAGGAAGGATTTAAACAAGGATTTAGGCAAGGATTCGAGTAAGAGAGAGAAAAAAAACAAAAGAAACAAACAACTCACAAAAAACACCCCCCCCAAAAAAAAAAAAAATCCAGAAAAAAAAACAACCAACCACTTAAACAATGAAAAAAATCAACAAACGAAATCAAAACAAGCCAAGGAGATAGTCAAACAAACAAGCAAGTAACAACAACCAACCAAACAAATAAACAAACAAGCAATCAGACAAGTAAACAACCACCAACCAACCAACCAACCAGCCAAACAACCAAACAAGCAACCAAACAAGCAAGCAAGGAGGCGGACAGGAATAAATGCTGTGCCCGCAGCATCCCCCCCCCCGCCGAGGCAAGTATCCGAAGGAGGGGGGGGTGGGGGGGGGAGCAGGATTCTTTCCAAAACCGCAAAGAGGATGTTGAGGATAAGCGGGTAAGAAGGGCCTCGGGATGAAGGATGAAGGAGGAGGAAGAGGAGAGGGAGGGGGATGGTGTATATATATATATATATATATATATATATATATATATATATAATAATATATTTTTTTTTTTTTTTTTTTTTTTTTTTTTTTTTTTTTTTCTTTCTTTTTTCTTTCTTCTTTTCTTCTTCTCTTCTTCTTCTTCTCTTCTCGTCGTCTTTTTCTTTTTTTCTTTTTCTTCTCTCCTTCCCTATCATTTCTCCATCTCCTCTCCCTTCACCATCCACTCCCCCCTGCCCTCTCCCCTCCTCCCTCCCTATCTCCCTCCCTTCCTCCATTTTGCCCCCTCCTCTGCCACCCCCTCTTATCCCCTTCTCCCTCATCCCCCCCCCTTTCTCCCTCTCCTCCCTCCCTTTTCCCCCATCCTTTGCCCCTCTCCCCTCTTCACCCCTTCACCCCTTCTTCTCCTCTTCTCCCTTCTTCTCCCCCCTCCCTCCTCCCCTCTCCTCCCTTTCTCCCCAATACCCCCCCTTTGCCACGGCGGTTCGAGAAAGCACGTCCGCTGGTTCGAAAGTGACGCTTCTCGAGAGTTTTTTCTTCCGAGGCAAAAGTTGTGTGAAAACCCCACTAACTGTCGACAGGGAGGGATGGAGACGAAGAGGGTGTGGGGGGGGGGGGAGGGAGGAGGGGAAGGGAGAAGGGGAGAGGGGGGAAGGTGGGAGTGGGAGGTGGGAGGGGGAAGGAGAAAGGGAGAGGGGAAGGGGGGAAGAGGGAGGGAAGGGGGAGAAGGTGGGGAGGTGGAGGGGAGGGAGAAGGGGGAGAGAGAGGGGAAGAGGGGGGGAGGAGGGGGAGGAAGGAGGGAGGGGGAGAGTGTGTGTGTGGGGAAGGGAGGGAGTGTTTGGTGTGTGTGTGTGGTCTGTGTCTTATGTATTATATTATTATTTTTTTATTCCTTCTCTGTCTGTCTGTCTCTTTCTTTCTCTCTCTCTCTCTCTCTCTCTCTCTCTACTCTCTCTCGTCTCTCTCGTCTCTCTCTCTCTCTCTCTCTCTCTCTCTCTCATCTCTCTCTCTCTCTCTCTCCTCTCCTCTCCCTCTCCTCCCTCCCTCCTCCCTCCCTCTTTCCCTCCATTCCCTCCCTCCCCCCTCCCCCCCTCCCTGCCCTCTTCCCTTCCCTCCCTCCCTCCCTCCTCTCCTCTCCTTCCTTCCCCTCACCCCTCACCCCCCTCTCTCCTCATTCCACATTCCCATCTCCCTCCCTCATCCTTCTATCTTTGTCATCTTCAATCTCCTTCTGTCTCTCTCATCTCTCTCTCTCTCCTTCTCTGCCTCCGCCCTCCTCTTCTCCCATTCTCATCGTCCTCTTGAGTAATGAAATAGCCTCGTCATAATTGCTTGCTGTAACATCATTAATAATTACTGATGATCAACGTAATTTAATTAGGCCAAACACCTCTTTAACAATTCATCAATATATCTTTTTTTTCTTCTCTTTTTTTTGGCATCGTTGTATTTATTACCAAAGTGATAATATTTTTTTTTAAATTGCTGATTATTGATGCTATTTGACCTTTTTTTTCTTTTTTTTCTAATTTACCCATGAGGGGAGGGGAGGGGGGGGATAATGAGGGTGTATATAGTCGAGATTAGCTTGTGTCCTGAGAGGTAAACGGCAAGATATTTTTTTTCCCTGTTTATTTTTTGGTAGAACATCGAATATTTTTATATATTATATACTATACGGTATTATATACTATAGTCATAGTATCCCACTATAATGTATAGTACTAGATATTATAATGCATATATTATACTCTAGCAATACGATATGATACTATATATTAATAATTCAGGTATATTATTTTATTGTTTTGGCTTTCTTGATTTTGTTTTTTATTTTAGAGAAAGGGCACAAAGTCGCATTTATAGATGACTTGACGATAATGTTTTAGATCACTCTCATCCTTCCGTCTCACTGCCTCTGTTCTCTCTCTCCAGTCATACTTCCTTGTCCACCTGCTCTTAGTCATTCTACTTCTCCCCTTTTCCTCTCATCCCCCCTCACCTCTCACTCCCTCTCTCTTTCTCGTCTCGTCCTATTCCCTGTTCCTCTGCTCCTTCTCTCCCTTCCCTCCCTCCCTCCCTCCATACTGTACCGAGGCTCTTCCTTCACCCTTCTCCTCTTCCTCCCTCACTCGTTCCTGCCCTGTCCGCACAGGGTCCCTCCCTCTCCTCCCTTCCCTCCCTCCCTTCCCTCCCTCCCCTCCCTTCCTTCCTTCGCTTCCTTCCTTCCCTCCCTCCCTCCCTCCCTCCCTCCCATTCCGCGTCTCCTTTCCTCCTCCCTCCCTCCCTCCCTGCCTCCCTCCTCCTCGCCTCCCTGCCCTTCCTTCCGCTCCCTCCCTCCCCTCCCTCTCCCTCTCTCTCTCCATCTCTATCTCCCCCTTCTCCTCAACTTCCTCCCTCCTTCCCCTCCCATCCCTCTCTCCTTCCCTTTCCTCCATCCCTCCCTCGCCTCTCTCTCTTCCTCTCGCACCTCGCTCCTATCCTCCCTCCCGTTCTCCTTTTTCCTCCGTTCCCTCCTTCCCTTCCTCTTCCCTCCCTCCCTCCTCCTTCCTTCCTCCCTCGCCTCCCTCACCTCCTTCCTTTCCTGTCCTCTTCGCCTCCTCCTCCTCCTCTCTCTTCTCCTTCCCTCCCTCCTCTCCCTCCCTTCCCTTCCCCTCCCTTCCCTCTCCTCCTCCCCTCTCCTCCCTCCTCCTTCCTGTCTCCTCCTCACCTCACACTGATCCCCTCTCGCCTCTCGTCTCTCCCCCCTCGTCTCTCTCCACCTCTCTCGAGACTTCCCCTCCCATCCCTCCCTTCCCTCCTTCCCATCTCCCTCCCTCCCTCCTTCCCTTTCCTCCCTGCCTACCCTCCCCTTTCCGCTCCCCACCCTCCCCTCTCTTTTCGCCTCCCTCTCCTCCCATCCCCTTCCCTCCGTCCCTCCCGTCCCTTCCCCCCTCCCTCCCCTCCTTCCCCTTCCTCCCCTTCCCATTCATTCGTCCCATCCCTCCCTCCTTCCTGCCCTCTCCTCTCCCTCCCTCCGCTCCTCCCTTTCCTCCCCTTCCTTCCTTCCTTCCCTGCCTCCCTCCTTCCTCCCTCCCTTCTCCCTCTCTCTCTCTCTCCTTCCCTTCTCTCCCCCTCTCTCTCTCTCCCCTCTCTCAACTTCCAGCCTCCATCCATTCTCTCTCTCTCTTTCATTCTCTCTCTCTCTCTTTTCTCCTCTCTCAACTTCCAGCTTCATCTCGTTATTTTCACCGGTTATTTATCGCGCATTTTCTCTCTCTAGTTTTTGCCTCGATTACACACAAATACCTCTCCCTTGCTTCACTTGTTTGCTTCCGGTGCTTCATTCTCCTCGTCTTTGTTGGTTTAGGATTATCGCTTTTGTTTTCTTGTGTTTTATTTTTATTTTTTTTTTTTTTTTATCTCTGGCCCTTCTGTGTGTGTTAGTGTTAATGATGTGTGTAGGTGTATTATGTACGTGTATGCTTACATGTATGCATCACACACACACACACACACACAAACATACACACACATACAAAACAAACAAAAAAGCACACACAAACAAACACCAAACAAACATACCCCCAACACAAACACACAAATACACACATAACTATATTTCATTTTATGTGCACCGTCTGTTGCAATAAACCAGAAACCATCAACAAAGTGCACGGCCTCTGTCAGTAGGGTTATCAAAGTCAGTCATTATTGTCCAATGCACATGTGACGTCACGGGATGTCTGTCATGCGCTTTGGCAGAAATGGATTTTTTTTGTTTATTTTTTTTTATTATTATTTTTATATTTTTTTTATTTTTTTTTTTGCTTTTTGTTTATTTGTGTTTATTTCTATTTTGTGTTGTTGTTTTTATTTGTTGTTATATTTTCTTTGTTATTATTATTCTTTATGTTGTTTTTTTTATCTATATTCTTTTTTGGTGGTCCTCCTCAATACGAATTGAAAAAGAAGAGAACAGAGAGATTGAGAAAAAAACGAAGAAAAACACGAGATAGGAAGAAAGAAAAAAGACGAGAAGAAAAAAGAGGAAGAAAGCATAAAGAAAACAAACGATAAAGAATGAAGAGAAAAACAAAGGCAATAAAAGAAGTATCGAAAATACCCTCAACACAATAATTCTAAAGAAGAATAAAAGATTTATCAACCAATAGACTGAAAGAGAGAGGAAAAGAGAGAAAGAGGAAAGAGAAAGAGAGAGAGAGAGAGAAGATAAGAGCAGCAGAGAGAGGAGAGAGAGAGAGAGAGAAGAGAGAGAGAGAGAGAGAGAGAGAGAGAGAGATGAGAGAAAGAGAAAAGAGAAAGAAAGAGAGAAGAGAGAAAGAGAGAGAGAGAGAGAGAAGAGAAAGAGGAGAGAAGAGAGAAAGAGAGAGAAAGAGAGAAGAGAGATGAGAGAGATGAGGAAAGATAGATCGAGAGAAAGAGAGAGAGAAGAAGAGAGAGAAAGACAAAGACAAAGAGAGAGAGAGAGAGAGACGCGGACGAAAATAAGAAAATGAGAAAAAAAGAATTGTGTCTTGATGATATCTTACAAGACAGAGGCAGCGTGTCCCTCTCAAGATTGGTTTCCTTCTGTTTCTTTTATTTTCTTTCATTATTTTTCTTTTATTTTCTTATCTTTTCTTTGTCTTTGTGTTTGTTTTTTGTTGATTTATTGTTTATTTTTTTGTATTTTCTTATCTTTTTGTTATCTTTGTGTTTGTTTTTTGTTGATTTATTGTTTGTTTTTTTCTTTCTTTCTTTCGTTTTCTTTGCTTTTCTTTGTCTTTTTTTGTGTGATTATATTTGGTTGATTTTTTTTATTTGGTTTGTTTATCTCTGTTTGTTTGTTTTGTGTGTGTTTTGTTTTGTGTTTACACTTATTGATTATTATTTTCTTTTTTATCTTTGTTTATCTTTCTTTGTTTGTTTGTTCGATTTTTTAAAAACTCTTTGGTTGAATGTTTTTGTCTTTGGTTTGTCTTTGTTTGTTTGTGTGATGTTTTTTGTTATTATATTTGGCTGATTGTTTGCGTGTCTTTGTTGGCTTTGTCTGACGTTAAAGATTTATTTGTTGTATTTGTTTTTCGTTATTGTGATTGTTATCAATAGTATTATAATTTCAATCATTGTATCATTATTATCATTTATTCGATTGTTATAGTTGTTAAATGCTACTATTATTATTATTATTATTATTGTTTATTATTATTATTATTATTAATTATTATTATTATTATTATTATTATCATTATTATTATTATTATTATCATTATTACATCCATCATCATGGTTATTATTGTTAACTGTTAAGATTTTTCATTATTCTTTTCATTCATATTATTGTTTTCGTTGTTGTGCAGTTGTTGGCAGTTTCTATAAAATCATATCATTACAATTACAATTATTATGTTACCATCACAAGTCATACACCATCATAACCTCGCATCTCTCCTACATCGAGGTCGAGAAAGAGAATGCTTCGACAGTGTCTCACGAACCTAGGAAACGTATCCAGATAACCGCCGCCTGGAGCGCACTCGGATACCGTGGCCTAGAATGTATCCAGAAATCACCGTCGCCGCCGATAATAACCGCCCTGGCCTCGAACTCTCCTATGATGACTAAACTCTTTCACTTATATAGATATTTTGGCTTCTGAGGCTGTTTCCATTTCTCGTAGATTTGTATTTTTTTTTTCTCTCACTCTGTTCGTACATGGAGAGTAAAAAGAGGTTTTGATATCCGTTATATGTATATATATATATATTCGTTTTTTTTGTAAATTTTTCGTGTATGTTATTATATGACTCGTGTGTTCGCCTCTGGGCAGTGTCATGGCCTGAACTACATTTTATATCTATTTCTTCCGTTTTTCTCCCCAAGGTTGTCAACTCACCTTTAAAAAAGTGATTTATCTGTATATCTGTATCTATTTTTTTAATCTATCTGTCTGTCTATCTACCTGCCTTCCTACCTCTTCTTTATATAACTATCTTTCCATCTCTCTATCATATATCCTGTCTCTCTACTCTATCTATCTATCCTCTCTCTATTTATCTCTATATATTTCTATCTATCTCTATATATTTCTATCTATCTCTATCTATCTCTGTCTATCTCTCTATCTCTCTAATCCCCATCTATTCTCTGTCTATCGTTATCTATCTTTCTATCTATCTGTCTATCCATCTATCCCTATCTCCTCTATCATCTATCTATCTATCTATCTATCTGTCTATCTATCTAACTCTCTCTCTATATATATATGGCATCGTATAATGCCATATCATGTTTTCGTTGATATCAATTACATACCAACTTTTTTGTCAACACTCGTACCAAAAAATATATATGTGACAGCGCTTTTGAACAGGCAATGGAACTGAACTTTTCTCTCTCTCTCTCTCTCTCTCCTCTGTCTCTCTTCTTCTCTCTCTCTTCTCTCTCTCTCTCTCTCTCTCTCTTCTCTCTCTCCTCTGCTCTCCTCTCGCTCCTCTCTCTCTCCTCTCTCTCTCCTCTCTGCTCTTCGACTCTCTCCCTCTCTCGTTTTCTGCCTTCTCCTTCAGTCTCTCTCTCGTCTCTCCTTCGTTCGCTCTCTCCCTCTTCTCCTCCCTCCTTCGTC
>NW_020870607.1:0-5000 GCF_003789085.1 Penaeus vannamei
CTCTCGCCTCTCTTCGTTCGCTTTCTTCTTCTCTCCTTTCGAGTCCTTTTTCTTTTGTCTTCTTTTCTCTCTCTTTCCTTTCACTATTTTCTTCCTGCGTTCATCGTTATTATCAGTATTTCGCTGCTTCTGCATTTATTTATTTTCTTCTGTGATTTCTTCTCTCTTCTCATCTCATTGCTTCGCCTGCATCTCTCGTTTCTTCTCCTTTTTCGTGATCATTTCATATTTTTTTCACTTCTGCTTTCTTCTCTTCTTTCATTCTCTCTTACTTTTTTTTTCTTCTTCTCTTCTTCTTATTTCTTATTCGTCTGTTTTTCTTTCTTACCTTGCTGCTCTTTTCTCTTTCTCTTTTCTTATTTTCTTTCTACCATTTCTCTTCTCTTTCCTCTTTTCTCTCCTTCTTCTCTTCTATTCTACTCTTTTTGCCCTTTATTTTTTTTTCCATTTTCTACTTCCCCCATTTCTTTACTCCATGCTCTGATTTCTCTCTCTTCTACCACTCTCGTCGTTCTCACTATCCACTCTCCTCTCTTCTCTTCTCTCTATTCTCTCTTTCTAATTCTTTATTGCTTCTTCTATAGCTTCTTTATTCTTCTATTTTCCCTGTTATTCTATTTTCTCTCCCTACAATTCTCTTTCATCGCCTGATATATTCTTTACTATTTGCTATCTTCTATTCTTTCGTGTTTCCGTACTTCCAATATTCAATAGTCTATGTTTTCGCTTCTATTGTTGTTTGAACTCAGGTTGTTTTTTTCTTCTGATTTTTTCTTCTATCTTTTCACCAATTTCTCTTCTTTAGTTCTTTCCTTCTTCTTCTATTATATTTTTCTACTCTTCTTTTTTCTTCTTCTTCTTCAAGGTTTTAGAGCCTATAATTTATTATTTCTCATATTATGCTCTATTTATTATTTCCATTTTTTTTATTACAATTTGTCCTTATTTTTGATATTATTTTTTGTTTGTTGTTTTTGTTGTGTGTTTGTTGGTGTGTGTTGGCTGTTGTGTTTTTCTATTTCGTTTGTCTTGTGGTCGATGTTGATGTTTCACTTTTGCAGACTTGCGCGTATGGCAAGGGTACCGGTGTTCTCTGTGTCGGGTCGTGGTTGATCAAGGTTGCGCTGGCTTTTCATACTTTACGCTTGCCTTGTTGTCGCCACTTCGTTCTGGTCTGTGGACCACTTTCTCTGTTCGAGCGTTCTTCCGCCTTGTATGGCGAGGTCGGTTTCTCCCGTGTGGTTGGTTGCGCCTCTTTCATCTTCTCGGTGCTCTTCGGGTTTGGGTTTTCTGGGGTTCGCGCTTTTGGGGTTTGGTTGTCTCTTCTTTGGCTCTTCTCTCGTCTTCTCGTCTCGCTCTCGTCTTTCTTTCTTCTTTCTGTGGCTCTCCCTCTTATCTTCGTGTTTTGGGGCTTGGCCTTCTCCCTGTCTTCTTCGGCTCTCCTCCTTTCCCTTTTTTCCTTTTCTCCTTTTCTCTTCTCTGCTCTGTTCTCCTCTTTCCTTCGGTCTTTTCTCTTCATTTTTTGTATCATCTCGCTGTCTTTTATTCTATTTGCGCACATCTTCTCTCTACTTCGTTTATTTGTTGTGTGGACTCTCCATATCTCTCAACTCCTCTGTTGTCGCTCTCTGCTGCCGAACAAGCGCTTCCCTTACTGCTCCTCTTGTTCTTTTCCTCTTCTATTTCTGATAGTACCAGATGATATTTCGCCTAAGAGTCTTCATAATACTTACAGACTATAACTTGCCTGATTGCCACTTTTTCTTTTTTTCTCGGTTTCCGCTGGTATATATTTTTTGTCCGTTTTTTATTTTGGCATTTTGAATTTTTTTTCTTTCGTGTTGACGTTTCTCGTTTTTTTTTGGATTTGCGTTCGTAAGAAACAAAGAAATAGAATATGAAGGTGAGGGCAATAGGGTTATTGATTTGTGGTTTTTTATTTGTTTTATTGTTCTTTTTTTTGTCTATGCTGGGCTTGTTTTTGTTGCTTGTCATTGTGCTTATCTTTTCTATGGTCGTATGTCTGCTATTAGTTTCGTTTATTTTACAGTTGTTATTGGTTTACGCATCCAAATTTACCAAGATTTTACTTTGTTTGTTGTCATTTTCTCTTTTAGTGTTTTATGATGCTATCATGTGAATATAATCTATATTATTACCACCCACACGACACATTACACTACAAAGTAGAGAGAGAGAGAGTTTATAGAGATTGAGAGAGAGAGAGAGAGATGAGAGTAGAGAGAGAGGAGAGAGATGAAGAGAGAGAAGATGATGGAGAGAGAGAGGGGGGGAGGGGAAAAGAGAAGAAGATAGATAGATAGAAGAGAGTAGGAGTAGAGAAAGAGAGAGAGGGAGAGAGGGAAAGATGAGATCAGATGTGATGAAGAGAAGTAGAGCGGAGGAGGAAAGGAGGTAGACGCAGAGAACAGACAGGATAGATAGAATGTGAAGCTACTAGACAGGAATAGGGTTTTCAGATCCGTTGGAGAGTAGGAGAGAGATGAGACAATGTATGATATAGTAGAGTTGCAGCGCGCGCACGGTGGAGACATAGGGGGACTTGTGCGGAGCAGGGAGCTTACATGTGAGCAAATGTTGTTCATAAGGTTCACCTCTACCGCCGGCAGGTTTTCCTGCTTTTTCCTTCATGGCTGGCATTTACTCGTTTGCCTAGACGTCTCCAGATGTTACTAGCGCTCGACGAGAGAGAAGTAGTAAGTAGTGGAGAGAAGAGAAAGAGGAAGTGAGGAGAGGAAGGAAAGAGATTGAGAGAGAAAGAGAGAAGACGTAAGAATTGTAATGAGAGATTGATGCTATTGTGAGAGTGCATGAGTTTAGAGAGAGATGAGATGGAGAGAGAGAGAGAGAAAGTCTTGATAGCCATTTCTCCGCTTGTCATATTCTGCTCCATTTGTTTAGCTTTCTCATGTTCGATTTCTACTTCATATCTCCTCTCACATTTCTTTTTCTTTCTTTTTACATTTTTCAATATGGGCTTGTTTACGCTACCTTCACCTTATAGTCTTCCAGACCAGTTAAAACCCGCTTCCCGCTGAGAACGCGCTTCTGGCCGTCGCTCTCTCTTCTGCTGTGTATAGATGATTACTATGCTAGTTTTTTATTGTTCATCTCTGTTCCTGCCGCCGCCTGGGTCTGTCTTGGGATGTCTTTACTGTGTGAGTCGGTGGTATCCTGGAGGCTGTGGGTGGGCGTAGTGGGGTTATTGGGTCTTTTCCCGGCGGTTTTTGTTTCTTGCGGTGGCTTGTGTATTGGCTGGGTTGGGCTTTTTTTCCGGGGTGTGGGTAACCTTGTTCTCTTTCTTTCTCTTCTTTCTTTCTCCCCGACTTTGTTAGTTTTTAGTCTTTTCATCTGTCTATCTTATCTGTTTACGTTTCAGTACTTCCGTCTTTTCTTTTCTGATATTTCGTCTTGATCGGGTCGCGCGGATTGTTGGCGCCGTGAGTGGTTGCGGTCGGTGCGTGTGGTGGGTGGAGGTGGTGCTCGGGGCGGGTCTGGCGGGGCCGTGCCATTCTCTTTGGCGGCGGGGCTGGTGGCGTGTGGTGCACCCTAGTTCTGTTGAGTGTGTCTGTCGGTGTGTGTGTGTGGGTGTTGTCTTTCCTTATCTGGGGCTCTTCGTCTTTGCTTTTATTTCTCTTGCTTTCTTTTTTCTTCTCATTTCTCTCTCCGTTTCTTATTTTTCGTCTCTGTCGTTGTTTTGTGTTGTTTTTTGATTTGTTGTTTTGGTGTGTTGTGTGTGTATGTGTGTGGTGTGTATGTGTGTGGTGTTGTGTCGTGTGTGTGGTGGTGTGTGTGTGTGTTTCTATGATATTTGATATGTTCATTCGATGTATTTTTGTTTCATAATTGATTCTTGATAGATCAGATCGTAATAGAATATGGAGAGAGAGAGACGAGTATGAGAGTAGAGAGAGAGAGAGAGAGAGATGAGGAGAGAGAAGGGAGAATACGAGTATGCGAGAGAGTATTTTTGGTAGCAGAGAGAGAGTTACAGAGAGAGACTTCCAGAGACAGTACTTCTCTTTATGACCGTAGCGAGCCAGGAGCGAGAAAGAGTATATATTGTAGAATATGGTGTGAGAGATTGAGAGAGGAATGAGAGTAGCACAGATATGTCATTTGAAGAGAGCGAGAGAGAAGAGAAGTAGGAGGGATGGAGGGCAAAGTTTTTTCTATATTTAGTTTTTTTGTTCTTTTCAAAACCTGCTCATAGTGAACTCGCAATCAGTTTGAATAGGGATTTTTAATGTTGCCTTGATATTTTTTTTATCTTCTCTTTTCTTGTTTTTTAGTTGCGTTTGTTCTTAATAAGTCTCTGGTTTGATTAAATATATATTATTCGATGACTACTGCGATAGTTTTTCATTAGGAAGGAGAAGATGATAAATGCTGATATTGAAAGAAGAAATAAAGAACTAATTTTTGTTAATTAAATTTATCCTATTTATACTTCCTGGTTTCAAGTTATCAGTCTCTTAATCTCCATTCTCCTTTTGTTCAAATTACTTAAGGTATGTCTAGCGCAGGATTGGGTCTTACTTGTCTTTTTTTTTGTCCTTTTTTGTCCGTCTTCTTTTTCCTCTCCTTTGCCTTTTTTTTTGTCGTCTTTCTTAGCCCTCCCCCACCACATTCTCCAAATGTCCCGCACCGCTCCACCCCTACACACTGCTCTCTTAAAATGTCACATGGGGCAATTGGACAACCCAACAGAAAGTAACATTAACACAGACCAATAATATATATATATATTTATATTATATTATATCATTTATTATATTTATTTTATTTATTATATTATTTTATATTATATATTATAACTTTATTTTATTTGATAATTTCAGTTACGGCCATCCCTCCTCCTCTCTTCCTCCCCCTCCCCCCCCCGCTCTCCTCATCACCATGGGCGTGGCAGCTGGTTGGGTGGGCGTGTGGGCGTGTTTTGGGCGGTCGGGCAGTACCTTGTGGGGAGGTCTCGTGAT
>NW_020870607.1:20000-32500 GCF_003789085.1 Penaeus vannamei
CATTTGAATATCGCGAACAATAGTATAGCGCCGCAAAAGAAGTCAAATACAGATTAAATAATAGTACCAATAATTAATAAAACATTGGCAAAACAAATACAGTGCCGTTTAAATATATGAATATAGAAAGAAAAATTGTTTGATCGCAAGAAAACAAAAGTTAATAAGTCATCACGGCAAATAGAAGCCATTGTTGTACATGTTCAACACGGAATTGCTTGCGTTGCACACGCGCAGTCAATCAAAAGCCTTGAACGAACTGCAGAAGGTGCTCCATGTGCCGGAATCAAAGCCCAAGGGAAGAAGGAGAAGTCCTGCAAGGCGAAGGAAACGGCGCCGGAGACACACAACCAGCTGGAGGGGAGCGCCGCCCCTACACAATGCAGGAGAGGGGAGTGGGGGGACTCCCGCCGAGCGATACTGGCAAACCACAGCGCGTGATGATGCAATTTCATTAACCAACACAATACACAATGAGATGGTTACCTTTTCGCCTCAGTAATATATTTGAAATTCCTAAATACAAAGCAGCCAGAGAATTCATGAAGGAAATCGCCTTTCTACTTAGAGAATCTATTCATGAATCACACCTCCAACCAACTGCTCTGAAACCGGTCGCCACTCTCCCTCATCTGGTTTGCCAACGAACTCACGGCAGATCCAAAACAACAGAGGACGTAAAGGCCATGCAGAGAAGGATGGAAATGTGGAAAAGGGCTAATGTAACAGAGCTAATGAAAGAAACACGTTCTGCAAAGGAAAATACGCAAATTCTCCGCCAAGCAACCTCAGAAATACGAAGAAAGGAGATTCTCCAGCTTGATCAAACAGGGAAAAGTATCGATGGCAACCCGCGCTCTCCTATCGCAGGATTCCCACGGGACCCTCCCTCTAGGCGAGGACAGGCACCCGCCAGCCGAAGAGACCACCGCCGAAGCTTTATTCCAAGGGAGTTATGACCCACTCCCATCTGAGATATCCGACAGATCAACAGCAGACGGAATTAGGAGCCATGCCCTCCATACCCATGGTGCCGCCGGACAACCAGGCCGAGGCGAGGAGGAACGTCTTATGCCACGCTAAGATTGTCAGTGTTGCAGGCGGTCTGTGCAATGCTATAGCGGCTCTGTCCTGAAAAATGGCAAATGAAAAGTGTAGTGACCTCGACGTCTCACAGCCTGTCGCCTTGAGAAGAAGCCAGGCCGCCGCCCCATCGGCCTGTGCGAGGTTCTGAGAAGGATCGCCGGAAAGGCGGCGATGGAAATAACCAAAGTAACATCAGGGCTAAAGTGGGAAAGCTGCAGGTGTGTGCAGGACAAAGGGCGGGATGCGAGGCGGCAATGCGCGCAGTGAGGAAGATCTTCGATGAGCCAGGTTGCGATGCAGTACTGATGGGAGACGCAACAAATGTAATCAATATCATAAATAGAAAAGCCACGCTCCATAAGGACCGAATGCCCCAGCTTTGCCACGTACATTGACAACCCGATAAACAATTTATGTGACAAGCAAACTGGCAGATGCGAAATAACGGAATCCGCAGAGGACACCACCCAAGGCGATCCGAAAACATAAAGAAAACATAAAAAAAAAAATGGTGGGACAAGAGAGAATTTTATGGACCAGTGCAAGGTTACTAGCCTAATGCCGAAATATTGCTGTTAATTGTGAAACCCGAATAACTTGAAACTGCAAAAGAGATATTCAAAGACACGGGAATAAAGATAAAGACGGGCAGAAAAACAACAACACTTGGGAGCGGTACTTGGCCTTGTTCGTTATGCAAAACATTTTATAAAAGCCAGGATTGATGAGTGGCTTCTTGAGACACATAGTTTAGATGAAATAGCTACCTTCGAACCACACGCTGCCAGCACCGCCCTCACCTTCGGAATGAGGTACCGGTGGAACTTCCTTATGAGGACTTTACCAGGCATTGGACATCTGGAGACATCAAGAGGGAACTCACACCGGCCCTGACAGGAGGGAGAATCCAACAGACACCGAAAGTCCATATCGGAATTACTACCCAGAAAAGGGGGCTTAGGAATACCAAATCCCTGTAGGCTAGCAGATAAAGAATACGAAAACTACCTTAAACTTACTGCTGGATTGTGAGGGAATAAATCTAGAACAACAGCAATTAAGAACAGAAATTACAAAGACCAGAGAACAGGACAAAGAGGTACAGCTACAGAGCCTTCCATCGCAATTGGCAGAGGACGCCAAAAAGAGACTCCAAATGAAACAGGAAGAAGGAGCATAGAACTGACTCACTGCCCTACCCATAAGAGCGAAGGGATTCAGCTTAAACCGACGCCCTCGCTCTCAGGTATGGCTGGTCCTTGGATGGTCTTCCTCGATAACGTTCTTGAGGCTCTCCCTTTGAGTCAGACCATGCCATGAATTGTAAAACAGGGGGCTTTGTTGTCATACGGCATGAAGAAGTCGATCTCACCGCTCAATTGCTGAAAGAAGTTTGTCATGATGTGAGAATAAAGTCAGTATTACTCCCGACTGGAGGAAGAAACTTCGACCTGAGATCGGCGAACACGACAGACGACGCTCGCGTTGATGTCAGTGCTTGAGGTTTCTGGGTTCGTGGACAGAGGACCTTCTTCGACGTCAGGACATTCAACCCTATGGCCCCCAGCAAGAGGGGTCAGGAGCTGAGAGCTGCCCACGTCAGACATGAGAACGAAAAGAAAAAAGGAGTACGGGGAAAGGATCCAGGAGCGGACCAGGAATCCTCCCCTCCCCCCCTCGTTTTAAAACACAGGAGGAATGGCGACACAGCACCGTTTCACACACGATCCAGGCACAGCAGATGGCGGAAAAAACAGCAGCCTATGAACAGTGCCATCGCGTGGTTGAGATGTCGCCTCTCTTTTTCTATGTTAAGAGAGTATCAATATGGCTATTAGAGAGAGAGAGGAGAGAGAGAGAGAGAGAGAGAGGAGAGAGAGAGAGAGAGAGAGAGAGAGAGAGAGAGAGAGAGAGAGAGAAGGAAAGAGGAGAGGGAGAGGGAGAGAGGGAGAGGGAGAGGGAAAGGGAGAGGGGAAGAGGAAGAAGAAGAGGGAGGGGAGAGGGAGAGGGAGAGGGAGAGGAGAGAGAGAGAGAGAGAGAGAGAGAGAGAGAAGAGAGAGAGAGAGAAGAGAGAGAAGAGAGAGAGAGAGAGAGAGAAAGAGAAAAGAAAGAAAGAAAAGAAAGAAAAGAAAAAGAAAGAAAGAGAGAGAGAGAGAGAGAGAGGAGAGAGAGAGAGAGAGAGAGAGAGAGAGAGAGAGAGAGAGGTGGGGGATTACAGGAAGAGGTTGAAAGGTAGGGTTGAGGTCTCCTGAGGTCACCACACCCGTGTCTTGGAGGGACGAGGTCTAAACCACCCACCTTACACCAGTTAGGGACAAGGACTTCGAGGAGACTGCGTAAGAGTGTAAGAATAAGTGAAAACACCCAATGCACATGCTGTATTGATCGAATAAATAAATGAGTAGTTGAATAAATAATAGAAGGATGTCGGTCACAGTCGCTGGCGAGGTCGGGGGNAAAGAATAATTCTGTGCTTGATATGGCTGAACAAGGAAGGGAAGGGAACCGCCATTCATATATGCATCTACCTTATGTGTCGGATAAAAAAGAAAAAAGAATGACGTTTACACTACTCTTCCTATTCCTTTTTCTTCTTGCAATCTTTATTCACTTATTCATGCAATGGCTGACCTACCTCCAAGCATTTACAATCCTAACTACATCATGTGACAAAAACTATTCAGCATATCTGAACGATAAAATCAAAACAATCCACCGTATCTGAACGAGCGATCAAACCAAAACAATCCACCGTATCCGAACGAACGATAATTGACGACGAACCGCCGAGCGTATCTGAACGAGCGTGCAGCGTCTCCTGGCCCAGCAGGTGCGTTCGCAAATGCCTTCTGCTAGTCACTTGGGGTGATTTGTGACTTTCGAACGCGGGTCCTCTTGCCTCCGGTGCGAATATCAATCAAGGGAACCGTGTTTAACGAGAGCCTGGCTTGTTATTCCTTCGCGGTTGCCTTTTGATATCAGGGAATTCAGCCACGTTGGGGAAGATTTCTTGACCCACATAAGGAAGTATTTGGTATTTTACTGGAAGGACGCGGGGAAGAGGGCGGCCCTGGGCGAAGGGGGTTTGATCAAGAAAGGGTTATTGCCGAATCAAAATCGCCGACGTCAAAGTACTAGAATGTTGAATGGAAACGAAGCGGCTTTTAAACTTTAAACTCTCCCATCTCTTTCTCTCTCTCTCTCTCTCTCTCTCTCTCTCTCTCTCTCTCTCTCTCTCTCTCTCTCTCTCTCTCTCTCTCTCTCTCTTCTCTCTCTCTCTCCCTCCCTCTCTCTCTCTCTCCCTCCCTCCCTCCCTCCCTCCCTCCCTTCCCTCCCTCCCTCCCCTCCCCTCCCTCCCTCTCCCTCCCTCTCCCTCTCCTCTCCCCTCCTCCCTCCTCCCTCCCTCCTCCCTCCTCCCTCCCTCCCTCCCTCCCCCTCCCTCCCCTCCCTCCCTCCTCGAACCGAAGAACCTCTCGAAGAAACTGAAAGGCCAAAGGACGCTTAAAGAATGCGAACGGAATACCAAGGAGAGTGTTGCGCAGTCCTTAAAGTGAGGCCGAGAATCCGCTGAGCGATGAATAAGGAAGTAACGAAGGTGAAATGTGCCATCTCGGGAATAGCGAAGACGAGAGGGAGAGGGAGAGGGAGAGAGAGAGGGTGAAATGTGCCATCTCGGGGAAGACGAGGGAGAGGGAGAGAGGGAGAGGGAGGAGAGTGGTGAATAGCGAAGACGAGAGGGAGAGGGAGAGGGAGAGGAGAGAGAGAGGGTGAAATGTGCCATCTCGGGAATAGCGAAGACGAGAGGGAGAGAGGGAGAGGGAGAGAGAGAGGGTGAAATGTGCCATCTCGGGAATAGCGAAGACGAGAGGGAGAGGGAGAGAGAGAGGGTGAAATGTGCCATCTCGGGAATAGCGAAGACGAGAGGGAGAGGAGAGGAGAGAGAGAGGGTGAAATGTGCCATCTCGGGAATAGCGAAGACAGAGGGAGAGGGAGAGAGGGAGAGAGAGAGAGAGGGTGAAATGTGCCATCTCGGGAATAGCGAAGACGAGAGGGAGAGAGGGAGGGGAGAGAGAGAGGGTGAAATGTGCCATCTCGGGAATAGCGAGACGAGAGAGGGTGAAATGGGATCTCGGGAAAGGGAGAGAGGAGAGAGGGAGAGGGAGAGAGAGAGAGGGTGAAATGTGCCATCTCGGGAATAGCGAAGACGAGAGGGAGAGAGGAGAGGGAGAGAGAGAGAGGGTGAAATGTGCCATCTCGGGAATAGCGAAGACGAGAGGGAGAGGGAGAGGGAGAGGGAGAGAGAGAGGGTGAAATGTGCCATCTCGGGAATAGCGAAGACGGGAGGGAGAGGGAGAGGGAGAGAGAGAGGGTGAAATGTGCCATCTCGGGAATAGCGAAGACGGGAGGGAGAGAGGGAGAGAGAGAGAGAGAGGGTGAAATGTGCCATCTCGGGAATAGCGAAGACGGGAGGAGGAGGGAGAGGGAGAGAGAAGGGTGAAATGTGCCATCTCGGGAATAGCGAAGACGAAGAGGGAGAGGGGAGAGGGAGAGAGAGAGAGGGTGAAATGTGCCATCTCGGAATAGCGAAGACGGGAGGAGAGAGGGAGAGGGAGAGAGAGAGGGTGAAATGTGCCATCTCGGGAATAGCGAAGACGAGAGGAGAGGGAGAGAGGGAGAGGGAGAGAGAGGGTGAAATGTGCCATCTCGGGAATAGCGAAGACGGGAGGGAGAGGGAGAGGGAGAGAGAGAGGGTGAAATGTGCCATCTCGGGAATAGCGAAGACGAGAGAGAGGAGAGGAGAGAGAGGGGGAAATGGCCAGAATAGGAGGGAGAGAGGGGAGAGGGAGAGAGAGAGGGTGAAATGTTGCCATCTCGGAATAGCGAAGACGAGAGGGAGAGGGAGAGGGAGAGAGAGAGAGGGTGAAATGTGCCATCTCGGATAGCGAAGACGGGAGGGAGAGAGGGAGAGGGAGAGAGAGAGGGTGAAATGTGCCATCTCGGGAATAGCGGAAGACGGGAGGGAGAGAGGGAGAGGGAAGAGAGAGAGGGTGAAATGTGCCATCTCGGGATGTGAAGGGAATAGCGAAGACGGGAGGGAGAGAGGAGAGGGAGAGAGAGAGGGTGAAATGTGCCATCTCGGGATAGCGAAGACGGGAAGGGAGAGAGGGAGAGGGAGAGAGAGAGGGTGAAATGTGCCATCTCGGGAATAGCGAAGGGAGGAGAGAGGGAGAGGGAGAGGAGAGAGTGAAAATGTGCCATCTCGGGAATAGCGAGACGAGAGGGAGAGAAGGGAGAGAGGGAGAGGGAGAGAGAGAGGGTGAAATGGCCATCTCGGGAATAGCGAAGGACGGGAGGAGAGAGAGAGGAGGAGAGAGGGAGAGAGAGAGGGTGAAATGTGCCATCTCGGGAATAGCGAAGACGAGAGGGAGAGGGAGGGGAGAGGGAGAAGAGAGAGGGTGAAATGTGCCATCTCGGGAATAGCGAAGACGGGAGGGGATAGAGAGGAGAGGGAGAGAGAAGGAGGCGTGAAATGCCATCTCGGAATAGCGAAGACGGGAGGAGAGAGGGAGAGAGAGAGGAGGGTGAAATGTGCCATCTCGGGAATAGCGAAGACGGGGAGGGAGAGAGAGAGGAGGAAAGAGGTGAGGGAGAGAGAGAGGGTGAAATGTGCCATCTCGGGAATAGCGAAGACGGATGAGGGAGAGGGAGAGGGAGAGAGAGAGGTGAAATGTGCCATCTCGGGAATAGCGAAGAGAGAGGAGAGAGAGGAGAGGGAGAGAGAGAGGGTGAAATGTGCCATCTCGGGAATAGCGAAGACGAGAGGGAGAGGGAGAGGGAGAGAGAGAGGGTGAAATGTGCCATCTCGGAATAAAGCGAGAGGGAGGGGAGGGAGAGAGGGAGAGGGAGAGAGAGAGGGTGAAATGTGCCATCTCGGGAATAGCGAAGACGAGAGGGAGAGAGGGAGAGGGAGAGAGAGAGAGGGTGAAAATGTGCCATCTCGGAATAGCGAAGACGAGAGGGAGGGAGAGAGGAGAGAGGGAGAGGGGAGAAGAGAGGGTGTGAAATGTGCCATCTCGGGAATAGCGAAGACGGAGAGGAGAGAGGAGAGGGAGAGAGAGAGGGTGAAATGTGTGCCATCTCGGGAATAAGCGAAGACGGGGAGGGAGAGAGAGGAGAGGAGAGAGAGAGGGTGAAATGTGCCATCTCGGAATAGCGAAGAAGCGAGAGGGAGAGAGGAGAGAAGAGAGGAGGGAGAGAGAGAGGGTGGAAATGTGCCATCTCGGATAGCGAAGACGGAGAGGGGAGAGAGGGAGAGAGGAGAGAGAGAGGGTGAAATGTGCCATCTCGGGAATAGCGAAGACGGGAGGGAGAGAGGAGAGGGAGAGAGAGAGGGTGAAATGTGCCATCTCGGGAATAGCGAAGACGGAGAGGAGAGAGAGGGAGAGAGGAGAGAGAGAGAGGGTGAAATGTGCCATCTCGGAATAGCGAAGACGAGAGGAGAGAGAGAGGAGAGGGAGAGAGAGAGGGTGAAATGTGCCATCTCGGGAATAGCGAAGAGAGGAGAGAGAGAGGAGAGAGGGAGAGGAGAGAGAGAGGTGAAATGTGCCATCTCGGGAATAGCGAAGACGAGAAAGAGAGAGGAGGAGAGAGAGAGGGGTGAAATGTGCCATCTCGGGAATAGGACGAGAGAAGAGAGGAGAGAGAGAGGATGATGGAGAGAGAGAGGGGAAGAGTGTGCCATCTCGGGAATAGCGAAGACGGGAGAGAGAGGAGAGGAGAGGAGAGAGAGGGTGAAAATGTGCCATCTCGGGAAAATAGCGAAGACGGAGGGAGAGAGGGAGAGAGAGAGAGAGGGAGAGGGAGAGAGAGAGGGTGAAATGTGCCATCTCGGGAATAGCGAAGACGAGAGGGAGAGAGGAGAGAGGAGAGAAGAAGAGGTGAAATGTGCCATCTCGGGAATAGCGAAGACGGGAGACGAGGAGGGGAGAGAGCGGAGAGGGAGAGAGAGAGGGTGAAATGTGCCATCTCGGGAATAGCGAAGACGGAGAGGAGGAGGAGAGGGAGAGAGAGAGGGTGAAATGTGCCATCTCGGGAATAGCGAAGACGAGGGAGGAGAAGAGAGGGAGAGGGAGAGAGAGAGGGTGAAATGTGCCATCTCGGGAATAGCGAAGACGGGAGGGAGAGGGAGAGGGAGAGAGAGAGGGTGAAATGTGCCATCTCGGAATAGCGAGACGAAGAGAGGGGAGAGGAGAGGGAGAGGGAGAGAGAGAGGGGGTGAAATGTGCCATCTCGGGAATAGCGGAAGACGAGAGAGAGAGGGAGGGAGGGGAGAGGGAGAGAGAGAGGGTGAAATGTGCCATCTCGGGAATAGCGAAGACGAGAGAGAGAGGGAGAGGGAGAGGGAGAGAGAGAGGGTGGAAAATGTGCCATCTCGGGAATAGCGAAGACGAGAGGGGAGGGAGAGGGAGAGGGAGAGAGAGAGGGTGAAATGTGCCATCTCGGGAATAGCGAAGACGAGAGGGAGAGGGAGAGGGAGAGAGGGAGAGGGAGAGAGAGAGGGTGAAATGTGCCATCTCGGGAATAGCGAAGACGAGGGGAGAGAGGAGAGAGGAGGGAGAGGGAGAGAGAGAGAGGTTGAAATGTGCCATCTCGGGGAATAGCGAAGACGAGGGGAGAGGGAGAGGGAGAGAGGGAGAGGGAGAGAGAGGAGGGTGAAATGTGCCATCTCGGGAATAGCGGAAGACGAGGGAGAGGGAGAGGGAGAGGGAGAGGGAGAGGAGAGAGAGAGGGTGAAATGTGCCATCTCGGGAATAGCGAAGACGGAGAGGGAGGGGAGAGGGAGAGGGAGAGGGAGGAGAGAGAGGGTGAAATGTGCCATCTCGGAATAGCGAGAACGAGAGAGAGAGAGGGAGAGGGAGAGGGAGAGGGAGAAGGGAAGAGAGAGAGAGGTGAAATGTGCCATCTCGGGAATAGCGAAGCGAGAGGAGAGGGAGAGGGGAGAGGGAGAGGGAGAGAGAGAGGGTGAAATGTGCCATCTCGGGAATAGCGAAGACGAGGAGAGCGAGAGGGAGAGGAGAGAGAAGGAGAGGAATGAGGAGAGGGAGAGGGAGAGAGAGAGGGTGAAATGTGCCATCTCGGGAATAGCGAAGACGAGAGGGAGGGAGAGGGAGAGGGAGAGAGAGAGGGTGAAATGTGCCATCTCGGGGAATAGCGAAGACGGAGAGGAGAGGAGAGGGAGAGGGAGAGGGAGAGGGGAGAGAGAGAGGGTAAATGTTGCCATCTCGGAATAGCGAAGACGGAGGGAGAGGAGAGGAGGGAGGAGGAGAGAGAGAGAGGGTGAAATGTGCCATCTCCGGGAATAGCGAAGACGAGAGGGAGAGGGAGAGGGAGAGAGAGGGAGAGGACGAGAGAGAGGTGAAATGTGCCATCTCGGGAATAGCGAAGACGAGAGGGAGAGAGGAGAGGGGAGAGAGAGGGTGAAATGTGCCATCTCGGGAATAGCGAAGACGGGAGGGAGAGAGGGAGAGGGATGAGAGAGCTGTGGCGACCAGGATAGATAAAAAGAAGAGAAAGAGAGACCACCCAATAAAAAACAAAAAAAAAAAAAATAAGATAGAAAAAAGAAGATGAGAGAATAGGGAAAAACATTAATAAGTAAATAAAAAGAATTAAAAAAAAATAAATAAATAAATAAATAAAAAAGTAGCCGAGAATAAAACAACCCCCATAAAAAGAAAAAAAAGTAAATAAAAAACAAAAATTAAAAGAAGATGAGAATAAGAAAAAAAAAAACACAGTAAGGAGAACTTCTCACCTCGCCAAAACAAAAAAAAAGAAAAACAAAACGAGAGAGAACAAAACAATGAAACAGAAAAATAAATGGAATGCTGAAGGCTTTCGCTGTACAGAAGATTGCGTAATAGGGTGACACAACGTTTGCACTCCGATCTGGCATTCATGAGCGTCAGTCTGGCTCCATTCCCGGAAGATGCGGCGCCTAGGCATATTCCCTGATAGATAAAGATGAAGAGGGAGGGGGAGGAAGGAGAGGAAAGAGAAGAAAGGGGGGAGAGGGATGAGAGAAGAGAGAGAGAGAGAGGAAGAGGAGGAGAGGAGGGAGAGGGAGAAGAGAGGGAGAGGGAGGGAGGGAAGAAGGAGAGAGAGAGAGAGAGAGAGGGAGGAGAGAGAGGGAGAGAGAGAGAGAGAGAGAGAGAGAGAGAGAGAGAGAGAGAGAGAGAGAGAGAGAGAGAGAGAAGAGAGAGAGAGAAGAGAGAGAGAGAGAGAGGGAGAGAGAGACAGAGACAGAGAGAGGAGAGGGAGGGGAAGAGGAGAGAGAGAGAGAGAGGAGAGAAAAGATAGATAGATAGAGAGAGAACGCAATCTTTTGTTCTTTAAAAGAGTTACTACCTGGAGAGAAGGATAAAAAATTCTTAAAAGCTACTATTTCCTAAGATTTAGTTTCTTTTTAAAAAAAAAAGCCGATAAAGAATTATTTAAAAGAGTAAAGAAACCATCCTGAATAAATTGACTAAATGAAATAAATTTACTGAATCGTGAAGTTTTGAAATTTTATCCATAGTATGGTATGTACGTGGTATAGGCTTGGTGTGAATTGGGCAGCAACTTGGTATGGATCGGGTATAGGCTTAGCATGAACTTAGCTCTGAAAATCATAAGACTTGGCTTGTCTGTAGTTTGAACTTGAGATGAACTTGATATGTATCTGTTTGTATATTGTTAGTATTCACACCAGTGTTAGTGACTCGACAAGGTAAATATTGCAAAAGTAAAAGTAAAATTGAGTTGAAGATAGTCAAAGGAATACACACATACATACACACACGCACACACACACGCCACACACACACACACACGACACGACACACACCACACGCACACGCACACGCACACGCACACCACACGCACACGCACACGCACACGCACACGCACAACGCACACCAGCGACACACACACAACACACACACACACAACACAAACACACAACACACACACACACTCAGACACGTCCATACACAGTTACCCAGGCTGCGGTGACGTAGTTCCGAGTCCCGATCGGAGAGGTTAATTTATTCATACATATAGATGTGGTGTGTGTGTGTGTGTGTGTGTGTGTGTGTGTGTGTGTGGTGTGTGTGTGTGTGTGTGTGGTGTGTGTGTGTGTGTGTGTGTGTGTGTGTGTGTGCGTGTGTGTGCGTGTGTGTATGTGTGTGTGTGTGTTTGTGTGTGTTGTGTGTGTGTGTGTGTGTGTGTGTGAGTGTATTCCTTTGACTATCTTCAACTCAATTTTACCTTTTACTTTACAATATTTACCTTGTCGAGTCCAGTCGGAGGGTAGTAATTTATTCATCATATCAATGCGGTGTATTATTCCATCCTTCTCCATATGTAATCTGTGTGTGTGTGTGTGTGTGTGTGTGTGGTGTGTGTGTGTGTGTGTGTGTATGTGTGTGTGTGTGGTGTGTGTGTGTGTGTGTGTGTGTGTGTGTGTGTGTGTGTGTGTGTGTGTGTGTGTGTGTGTGTGTGTGTGTGTGTGTGTGTGTGTGTATGTGTGTGTGTGTATCTGTGTTGTATGTGTATCTATGTGTATATATATGTGTGTGTGTGTGTTGTATGTGTATTTGTGTGGTGTGTGTGTATGTGTATTTGTGTGTGTAATATATTTGTGTGTGTGTGTGTGTGTTGTGTGTATTGTGTGTATGTGTTGCGTGTGTAATAATGTGTGTGTGTGTGTGTGTGTGTGTGTGTAGTCTGTGTGTATGTGTATTTGTGTGTGTTTATGTATGTGTGTGTATGTGTGCGTATTTGCTTGTGTATGAAAGAGCGTCTAAGTCTTCAATACCTATGCAGCACCAACACAAACGCGCGTATGCCTCCAACACGTGCGCCAGCGTGCACGTGCGCTCCGGTGTACGTGCGCTGTGTGTGTGCATACGTGTACACGCCCATGTCCCACGGCGCATGCGTAGTACAATATGCATCCACTCGTGACTGCGCACCCAAGTGGCTCTTAAAGGTCACAGAGTAGACTGAGGATGCGGTTCAGGAGGACGACACGTATGACACCACAGACCGACACGCAGGTGAATGCTGACAGACCGACACGCGGGCGAATGCTGCATGCGCCGCGGGGACACCGGCCGTGGCATTTGCATAATATTGCTATTAAAAACCTGCATTAGAGGTTTGGGGGGGGAATGGAGTGGGGGTGAGGGGTGGAGTGGGGGGAGAGGAATTTGGGGGGAAGGGTGGGGGTGGGGCGGAGGGGGTTTGGGGAGTTGAGTTGGAGTGGGAGGGGAGGGAGTTAGGGGAACTAGGCGCAGGGATAGGTTGTGGGAGGGGAAGGGGGAAGGTTTGGTGGGGGAGTCGGGTAGGTGGGAAGGTGGGGGGGGGGA
>NW_020870607.1:35000-37500 GCF_003789085.1 Penaeus vannamei
TGTGTGTGTGTGTGTGTGTGTGTTGTGTGTGTGTGGTGTGTGTGTATTATGTGTGTGTGTGTTGTGTGGTGGTGTGTGTTGTGTGTGTGTGTGTGTGTGTGTGTGTGTGTGTGTGTGTGTGTGTGTGTGTGTGGTGTGTGGTGTGTGTTTGTGTTTGTGGGTGTGTGTGTGTGTAGTGTTTATGTGTGTGTTTGTGGTGTGTGTTTATGTGTGTGTTGTGTGTGTATGTGTGGGTGTGTGTGTGTTTGTGTGTTGTGTGTGTGTTTATGTGTGTGCTGTATGTGTGTGTGTGTTTGCTGTGTGTGTGTGTGTATGTGGTGTGTTGTGTATGTGTGTGTGTGTGTGTGTTGTGTGTTGCGTGCTGTGTGTGTTTTATGTGTGTGTGTGTATGTGTGGGTGTGTGTGTATGTGTGTGTTTGTGTGTGTTGTGTTTTGTGCGTTGTGTGTGTGTGTGTATGTGTTTTGTGTGGTGTGTGATTGTTGTGTGGTGTGTGTGTGTGTGTGTGTGTGTGTGTGTGTGTGTGTGTGTGTGTGTGTGTGTGTGTTGTGTGTGTGTTGTGTGTGGTGTTGTGAGAGAGAGAAAGAGAAAGAGAAAGACAGCGGAAGAGGAAATGAGAGAGAGAGAGCAGAAAAAGAGAGTGAGAGACAAAGTTAAGAAGAAAAGAAAATGAAAAATAGTTCCTGTTTCATATGCCATTTTATTGGTTAATAATCTTCAATCAAACGTCAGCCAGTGATTTGTTTTTTCAATCAGTTTACTCCATTAAATATTATCCTTCTTTTCAGCGCAATTGGGAGAGGATTAGCTAATCGTCAGAGTAGCGATTGGACGAAAATAGAATTCACTTGAATACACACAAAAAAGGTGTGTAGATTCACTGAAGCAAAAAACCAACAAAAAAAACAAAAAAAAAAAAAAAAAAAAAAAAGTGTGTGAAATCCCTTTTTTCCCCTTTCGACACTTGACACGGAAATATAAAATAACATAAATTTTTTCAAGCTGTACGAAATAAAAAACGGTGGGTTGAAATTGCTGAAAAAACGAACCTATTCTGATACGGATTCATAGGAGCAATATACAAGGGTTCCCTTCCGAACCAGGATGTAGCCTTTACACGTGAAGGGTGTCTCTAGTTTGGTGGAAAAACGTCGACAGTTTAAAGAGTGAGAGAGAGAGAAGGGGCGACTGGGGAGAGGGGGGAGGAGGGAGAGGGAGAGGAAGAAGAGAGGGAGGAGAGNCTCCCTACTCCCTTTCCTCTTCTTCCTCTCTCTCTCTATTCTCTATTCCTCTCTCTCTCTCTCTCTCTCTCTCTTCTCTCTCTTCCTCTTCTCTCTCTCTCGCTCTCTCTATCTCTCTCTCTCTCTCTTCTCTATCTCTCTATCTCCTCTCCTCTCCCTCCTCATCTCCCTCTTCGTCTCCTCCTCTCTCTCTCTATTTTCTCTCCTCTCTCCCTCTAATCCCTCTCTCTCTCTTCTCCTCTCCCTCTCTCCCTCTCTCCCTCTCTCCTCCCTCCTCCCTCTCTCCTCTCTCTCTCTCTGCTGCGTCTCTATTCTCTATCTCCCTTCTCTCTCCTCCTCTCTCCCTTCCTCCTTCTTCTCTCTCTCTCTCTAATTCTTTCTCTATCTCTCTCTCTCTTCTCTCCTCTCTATACCCTCTCTCTCTCTCTTCTCTCCTTTCCTCTCACTCTCTCCTCTCTCCCTCCCTCCCTCCTCTCTCTTCTCTCTCTCTCTCTCTTCTCTCTCTCTCTCTCTCCTCTCTCTCTCTCTCTCTCTCTCCTCTCTCTCTCTCTCTCTCCTCTCTCTCTCTCTCTCTCTCTCTATTATTCTTTCGAAAAACCGAAACGAAGCAGAAATGCGCAGAGGAATGCGCACCGTGCATGAACAGAAGAACGCTGAACATTACAGTCATATCGACATATGTTCGCCATAACACGGGTGCACCTGTTAGTGTTCGTGATACCAGGTTGTCCATTTTTCTTGGTCTTTTTTCGAGTTGTCGTTTTACGGGGGAGCGGGGCGGGGGGGGGGGGATTTAATGATAGATTTTCTTAAGGGGGGGTGTTGGTGCGTGATTTTTTTTTCTTTTTCTTTTCTTTTGTGTTTATTTCTGTTTTCTCTTCGTTCGTTTTTTTTCTTTGTCCCCTTTTTTTGTTTTTCTCCTTTTTTTCACTATACATTCTTCGTTTTTACCTTCTCTGTAGTTATTTTTTCTACTCCTTTATCCCCACTCCTTCTTCTCTTTTATTCTCTTCTTCTTCCTCCTCCTCTCTTCCTCTTCCTCGTCATCATCATCATCACCTTCAGCATTCGTCCATCTCTCCTCCTCTTCCGCCTCTTGTTTTTCCTCTTCTCTCTTCTTTCCTCTTTTGATTTTATTTCTCCTCCCCCTCTTCCTCCTATCCTCCTCTCTCTTCCTCTCTCTTTATTTCATTTTTTTTTTTTTTTTTTTTACAAACGTACCACAAGAAAGAGAGAATGACATATGGTTCCATCCTCCGTC
>NW_020870607.1:52500-57500 GCF_003789085.1 Penaeus vannamei
TTACCTTTAAGCTTACTGTATTAACGCTACAAAATTGATTAGCGGGATCTCATACCTGTAATTGTGATCTTGTAATAATTCAACCAATTTAAATGAGAATTTGTTTAATGCGATCAAATTGTAATGAATACCATCACAAATAGTCACAAAAGCTTTGATATACACCATGTGGTAATTATTTGTTCTCTTAAATTAACAAGAAATAAATGCACGAATGTTCCCTATCTTTAAATTAATAACAAATAAATGCACTGAATGTTCCTATCTTAGATTAATAACAAATAAATGCGCTGAATGTTACTAAACACCGCTGTCTCTTTAGTGATGCCGAGAAATCTACTTCAAACATCCAGAAGGCGGAGCATAATTGTCTCTGAAATCTGGGGCTCAGAGCAGAGATTATTAGATGTCACCCAGATGTTCGGTCATTAAGGTAATCAAAGTGAGGATGACATGGTTGCCTAAAAGTCCTTCTTCTTATGATCATAACTTCAAATTGTAGGTCTTTGGTTCATGACTGATAAGCGCAGATGTATGTGATGGTTATATAAACGTTACCATACATTTAGGATCACTGTTGTAAATCAAAATGAGGATGATATGGTTGTCTAAAATAGTCCATCTTCGCAAAAGCTCCTCATTTTACATACATTTGGGATCAATATCGTGTTCTACCTAAATTAAATGACTTTTGTTGGTACTGCATTATTACACAGGTCCAGCCAAGCATGGATTTTACTATCTGTTAATCCCTGCGTAATTTTTCTAATTTCTAATTTAATTTTCCAAATCACCATGACACGCATTAAACAAATAAGATACAATAAACAAATAAGATACAATAAACGACGGAAAGTGAAAGAAGAATGAAATCTTTATTCATTAATCAATTTATTTTGCAAGTGATTTCAATTGACAAGACACCAAAACACATTGCAAAATTCTAATCTTATTTGGATTTTACTATATATATGTTAATCCCTACGTGTTTACAGTAAGTATTTGCTTTCTGTTTGCTACCATTATGGTAATACCTACGCATTCAACGTGAATACATAATACACGAGAGATAAACAGCTTAACTTTCTACTTGATCACTCATTAACATATAATATTAGTCTGATATTTGCATTCCCAAGCATACAACATGAATGTGAAAATATAAAATTCGTATTTATTGATTAACATGTCACTCCTCGCAGATTTGACACGCATGGAAGTTTGGTTTTAATGGCGATGTCCCCTGCCATAGCAGATACTAAGAATAACCGACACTTATTTTCACAACAAACATACCCTTAAAAAAACAACAGATTCATACATACTCCCTATCAAATACCCCCCCCCCCCCCCTTTAATCTACCCTCTACCCCCTCCCTTTACCCCCCACCCCTCCCCTCCTTAAAACATCACCCAACCCCCCCCCCACAAAGTTACAAAAAAGGAACCGGATTAAAAAAAAAAAAAAAAAAAAAAAAAAAAAACGAAAAAAAAAAAAAATCGGATTCTTGTCCCAATTTTTCCCTTCTCCTGCAAATCACCGCAGATATCTCTCATTCCGAACGCAGCCAATATTTGGCAAGAGCTCCGGCACTTAGCCAGCCGGTCGTTAAATCTTAGAGTAAACTTGGAGCCAAAGTGGGATCTTAATTGAAGAATCGGTTTTAGAAGCAGGTTTAGAGGGACACGGAATTCGGGTAAAGAGAGAGAGAATTGGAACAGATATTAAAGTAAAAGTATATGTGTAAGTATATAAGTAGAGTATAAGTATGTGTAAAGTATAAGTATATAAGTAGATTATAAGTATGAGTAAATTATAAGTATATAAGTAGATTATAAGTATGAGTAAATTATAAGTATAAGTAGAAGTAAAGTATTATAAGTATGTAAGTAAGTATAAGTAAGTAAAGTATAAGTATAAAAGTAGAGTATAAGTATGAGTAAAGCATAAGTATATAAGTGAGATATAAGTATGAGTAAAGTAAGTATAAGTAGAGTATAAGTATGAGTAAAGTATAAGTATATAAGTAGAGTATAAGTATGAGTAAAGTATAAGTATATAAGTAGAGTATAAGTATGAGTAAAGTATAGTATATAAGTAGAGTATAAGTATGGTAAACTATAAGTAGAGTATAAAGTATGAGTAAATTATAAGTATAAGTATGAGTAAAGTATAAGTATATAAGTATGAGTAAAGTATAGTATATAAGTAGTATAAGTATGAGTATAAGTATATAGAGTTATAAGTATAGTAAGTATAAGTATATAAGTAGAGTAAGTAAGTATGAGTAAAGTAAAGTATATTAGAGTATAAGTATGAGTAAAGAGTATAAGGTATAGTATATAAGTAGAGTATAAGTATGTATGTTAAGTATGAGTATATAAGTATACAAGTTTAGAGTATGAGTAAAGTATAAGTATATAAGTAAGCAGTATAGAAGTTGCGTAAGTATATGTATATTGGTAAAGTAAAGATATATAAGTAAAGTAAAATACAAGTATATTAGAAAAGTAGAGATATATAAGTGAAGTATCACTATATAAGTAAAATACAAGTTTATTAGTCAATAAAAACAAAAGTATGCAAGGACAAGCACTTATACAAGTACGACTCTATAAAAGAAATAGAGTATAAGTATATAATCCAAGTATAAGTACATAAGTAAGGTATTTGACTTGCGATTGAAAGAATTTTTGCAATAAGGAATTTTGGTGTCTTGTCAATTGAAATCATTTGCAAAATAAATTGATTAATGAATAGATTTCATTCTTCTTTCACATTCCATCGTTTATTGTATCTTTATTTGTTTAATGCGTGTCGTGGCGAATTAGAAAATGAAATTAGAAAAAAAAGTAGTGTAAATTAGAAAAGATACGTATTTTAGCTTCAAAATTATTATATGTGAATTAGCGTTTTAGGCCTATCAATGTTTTCCTTATTAACTGCTGAACCAACAAAACATTGTGCTACAAGGGCACTTTACGACTGAAAGTAGCTTTGAAAAGTGACAGGGACGAAAATTGAACAATAGTAGGCCTACATAGTATAGGAAGTACATAGTATCATCCCTTAACAATCTAACCCAACGTCTGTATTCTGATGTATTTTTCTCCTTAATCGGGAAAGCAAAAAAACTACAGGAGTGGGACTCTGACTGGTGCTTGCAGCTTGGAACAAAACACTCAAAACCATTGCAGATCTCCGAGGGTAGGCCAGTTATGTGTTCTGTCAAGTCTTCAAATCTAATCAGTCGATGTATAAAGCTAAATTCCACTATTTACGACTTTAATCCCACCGTAATTCAATTCCTTCAATTCCTGAATAAGATATTTGAGTAACGAGAGAAAATGCGCTTCCGGTAGTTGACGAGGTAGATAACGTTTGTGAACTGAGTTACGGGTTTGTTTAGAACTGAAAATTCGTTGCCATGACAACGTGACGTAGCCCTTGAGAACTCTCTTACACAATTTACATTTTTTTTTTCTCTATCTCTCTTACGAAAATGAGAAAGGAAAAAAAAAAAAAAAAGAAAGAGCCATCCATTCCTCTTCCTCTTAATTCCAAAATACCAACTGGGAAAAGAAGACTAAAAGTGTCTATAGACGTTGAAGAGAGCTTCAAGACCTGACAGAAACCCGGTCTTTCCTTGTCTTTCTCAAATCGACAAATCACTCCTTTTTTCGCTCTGAGAACGAGCTTCAAGGAAATGCATTGAGGAGGTGTTACCTTGCTTTTTTATTTCTTTTTTCTTTGTTTTTTTCATTTTTTTCTCTTTTCTTTTCTTTCTTTTTTGGGCAGGGGATTTGTAAAATATCATTTAGTCTATTTAGTTTTTTGCTCTCTCTCTCTCTCTCTCTCTCTCTCTCTTCTCTCTCTCTCTCTCTCTCTCTCTCTCTCTCTCTCTCTCTCTCTCTTCTTCTTCTCTTCCTCTCTCTCTTCTCTCTCTCTCTCTCTCTCATTCTCTCTTTCTTTCCTCTCTCTCTCTCTTCGGTATATAGATGGACCTACTCTAAGATCGTCTGTTTATCGCAGTAAGTACACACACACACACCACACACACACACACACACACACACACACACACACACACACACACACACACAACACACACACACACACACACACACACACACACACACACACACACACACACACACACCACAACACACACACCCATCCACCTACTCACACACACACACATACCCACACACACCCCTAACTCACACACACACACACCCTACTCACACGCACACACACACACACACACACCGACAACCTACTTCACACACACACATACCCACATCCCCTACTCACCACACACACACTACTCACACGCACACACCACACGCACCTACTCAACACACCACATACCGGTAAGTTCATAAATAAGCCTAAAAGGAGAGAATGTTTACCTACTGTATGTACAGACATTTCGAACCAAATACGGTCATCACAAAGAGATACGGTGGCTTTGTCAGGTAAAAAGATTCCATTATAATTTAGCAAGATAAACGTGAAGTAATGCTGGACGATAATATTATTTAGTGTTGTGTTGTGTGTGTTGTGTGTGTGTGTGTGTGTGTGTGTGTGTGTGTGTGTGTGTGTGTGTGTCCCTCGCTCTCTCTCTCTCGCTTCTTTCTCTCTGACTGTCTTTCTCCCAGTCTTTTTCTACTGTCAGTCAGTCAGTCAGTCTCTCTTCTATCTATCTATCTATCTATCTATCTATTTATCTCTTCTCCCTCTCTCTATCTATGAATCGCTCTCTCTCTCTCTCTCTTCTCCTCTCCCCTCTCCCTCTCTCTCTCTCTCTCTCTCTCTCTCTCTCTCCTCTCGAGTCTCCTCTTACTCTCTCTCTCTTCTCTNGAGAGGAGTGGTGGGAAGGAGGAGGTAGGAGAGGGAGAAAGAGAAGAGGTAAAGGTAGTGTGAGGGAATAGGAAGGATAAGGAGGGGGATGAGCGGTAGGGAAAGGTTGAGAGAGGAAATGGTGGGAGAGAGCTGT
>NW_020870607.1:67500-72500 GCF_003789085.1 Penaeus vannamei
TAGATGATAGATAGATAGATAGATAGATAGATAGATAGATATATAGATAGATAGATAGATAGATAGATAGATAGATAGATAGATAGATAGAAGATAGATATGGATAGATAGATAAATAACATTACATTACATACATAGACAGATAGTTAGATGGATAGATAGATAGATGGATAGATAGATGCATGGATAGATAGATAGATGGATAGATAGATGCATGGATAGATAGATAGATGGATGGATAGATAGATAGACAGATAGATAGATAGACAGATAGATAGATAGACAGATAGATAGATGGATGGATAGATAGATAGACAGATAGATAGATGATAGATAGACAGATAGATAGATAGGAGAGATAGATAGATAGATAGACATATATAGATAGACAGATAAGATAGATAGACAGATAGATAGATAGATAGATGGAGATAGACAGATAGATAGATAGACAGATGATAGACAGATTGATAGACAGATAGATAGATGGATGGATAGACAGATAGATAGATAGATGGATGGATAGACATATAGATAGATAGATAGATAGATAGATAGATTAGATAGATAGATAGATAGATAGATAGATAGATAGATAGATAGATAGATAGATAGATAGATAGATAGATAGATAGATAGATAGATAGATAGATAGATAGATAGATAGATAGATAGATAGATAGATAGATAGATAGATAGATAGATATAGATGGATGGATGGATAGATAGTAGATAGATAGATAGATAGATAGATAGAATAAATAGATAAACAGATAAATATATAGATAGATAGATAGATAGATAGATAGATAGATAGATAGAGATAGATAGATAGATAGATAGATAGATAGATAGATAGATAGATAAATAGATAAATAGATAGATAGATAGATAGATAGATAGATACATAGATACGTAAATAGATAGATAGATAAAGAAAAGAGAAGCAACGAGGTAACATCACACAGGAAGCGACTTCAACCGCACCTCAAAGTCGCGGAATCTGTCAAAGCGACTTCATTAAACCATTATTCAGATCCAGATTGACATGTGAATGCAATCGTCGTGTGGCACAGGAATTGCACTTGTGAAATTAGAAGTTTTTCGCCCATTTATGCAACGATTTTTTTTTGGGGGGATTCTTGTTTTTAGGATTTTTTTCGTCCTTTATGCAACGATTTTTTTTTTTTTTTATAGGATTCTTGTTTATCTATGTTTTCGTGAATTAGATGAGAATTGATAGTGAAGGGAATAAATAGGGTAATTGATGTTTGGATGATCTCAGGGAAGGGTTTTTATCTTATATATATCTCCTCTCTCTCTCTCTCTCTCTCTCTCTCTCTCTCTCTCTCTCTCTCTCTTCTCTCTCTCTCTCTCTCTCTCTCTCTCTCTCTCTCTCTCTTTCTCTCTGCCTTTCACTGTCTTAGTCTGTCTCTCTCAGTTTCTTCTCCCATCTCGCTTTTTCTCCCTCCCTTCTTCTTTATCTTTCTCCTCTCCCTCCCTTACTTTCTCTTTTTTTACATACCCCACCCATCGTACTCTTCTCTGTCTCTGTCTGTCTCTTTTCTCTCTCTGTCTATCTATCTTCTCTCTCTCTCTCTCTCTCTCTCTCTCTTCTCTTTCTTTCTCTTCTTTCTTTCTTTCTTCTCTCTCTCTCTCTCTCTCTCTCCTCTCTCTCTCTCTCTCTCTCTCTCTCTCTCTCTCTCTCTCTCTTCTCTCTCTCTCTCTCTCTCTCTCTCTCTCTCTCTCTCTCTCTCTCTCTCTCTCTCTCTCCCTCCCTCCCTCTCCCTCTCTCTCTCTAACACGAAGGAAACTCATATTAGCAGCTCCCTTGTCACCGAGAGAGGAAATGCTAATACACGGCACTATACACTAACACTATAACACTATAACCAGCTGTGATAATTCAGGTTTGAGTTCTGGCCAAGTTGCGACCACAATTCACATCACATTGTCAGTCGTTTTATTGTTTGTTTGTATGTTTATCCACGTTGGAATTGGAAGTAAGCGCGTCCAAATTGTTCAAAAATAAGTTTGTTAAATCTGTTGTTAACGTAGACCTATTTCTATAACGAGAACATCGATATATTTGCGTAAATGCACTCTATTTCATGATATACGAGTAGATGTTGACATTCTTGGATGTAAGAGAAAATGAACAATCTACTTAATAAATATAATTGATCTAAGAACACCTTTGGGCGCTCATAAACTCGATTGCATTGATATGAAGTCTGGTTTACATGTGTAATACAAACAGTAATAGCAATAACAACAGTAGTAATAGCAGCATTACAGATTAAGAAAACAATGGCGATATAAAAAAAAAAAAATCTATAAAATCAGACATATACATATATATATGTATATGTATATATGTTATATATATATATATATATATATATATATATATATATATATATATATAATATATATATATATATATATATACACACACACACACACATACTATATATATGTATATATATATATATATATATATATATATATATATATATATATATATATATATATATATATATACACATATATATATGTATGTATGTATGTATGTATTTATGTACATGTATATATATACATATTATACATATATATATATATATATATATATATATTATATATATATATATATATATATATATATATATATATATTATATATATATATATATATATATATATATACATATATATATATATATATATATATAATATATATATATATATATATATATATATATATTATACATATATGTGTGTGTGTGTGTGTGTGTGGTGTGTGTGTGTTTGCATATGCATATGGATAAATATGTACGTTTCCTGTCTTCTCACCTCTTCTTCACCTACCCCTTCCTACCTGCCAGTCTACCTGCCCTCCTGCCCTCCTGCCCGCCTCCCGCACCCCCCCCCCCTCCTACTTTCCCTTTCTATCTACTCCTCCTCCCTCCCTCATTTCTCTCTATCTTTCTTTCTTTCTTTCTTTCTCCCAAATAGAAATATAGGTCCATGGAATAAAGGAAAGAGCAGAAAGAATATAAGAAAAGAGGAAGAGAAGAAGAAAACGAAAAAAAAGATGAAAGAAAAGGGAGAATTGGATGACGAGGTGGATGAATAAATAGGAGAATATGAGAAAAAAGTGATTAAAAAAGAAGGAAGAGGCAGAGAGAGAGAATCGGAGGGAGGGTAGAGGAAGAGAGAGACGGGGGAGAGGAGAGTAGAGTATAGTAAAAGAAGCATTGTTAAAGAGGTGCATAAGGGTTAGTTTCGGATAACTGTCTATGCGCGAATTGTAAAAAAAAAAAAAAAAAAAAAAAAAAAAAAAAAAAAAAAAAAAAAAAAAACAATAGATGAACGGAAGTAACGAAAGTGTGAGCGAACGAACGGACGAACGAACGAGTAAGTGACCAGGTGCATACCTTCAAAAGCTTCTATAAGTCATCGAGTCATCGAACTACAACATGAAATATACAAATCAATAACACAGGGGTTGAAGGGTGAACTATACTTTCTCGCTAATGTTTTTCCGATTCAAATATTGAGATGGCTAATAAAACAAAATGTTAAGATTATATTTTGTGTTAGTCTTTCGTCCGTGTATAAAAAAAAACTTAGTATTCAAATCCATTTTTCAAAGTCTATTTTCATGATGTCGCTATAATATCATATTCTATGTTTACTATCTCTTCACTAAATATTATCTCTATTTGGTTCATGTTGTTGATTAAAATTATCATGATGTCGCTATAATATCATATTCTATGTTTACTATCTCTTCACTAAATGTTATCTCTATTTAGTTCATGTTGTTGATTAAAATTATCATGATGTCGCTATAATATCATTGTTATTTTCATTATACTTTATTTTTCCTTTCCATTGATAAAACTTTTCATTAGTGTTATTTATGCTTTTGATATTATCCATTCCTCCATCCAGTCTCTTTTTAACATTACTGAAGCGATTCAAGAGTTCTCTTAATATTTCTTTTTGTTCACTTAACTTATTCAACTGTTTTTTTTTTTTTTTTTTTTTTTTTTTTTTTTTTTTTTTGATTTTCCAACAACAACCTTCTTTCATCCTTAATATTTCTTTTTGTTCACTTAACTTATTCAGCTGTTTTTTTCTTGATTTTCCAACAACAACCTTCTTTTAATATGATGTGTAATAAACTGTGTCATTCTGTTAGAAACATGTGTTATAGGTTTGTACATCATTAAAAAGAGTTCTTTAGTTGTATTAGGATACTGAAACAATAATTTTATAATAATGTTAATAATTTTCATTGGGTAAATATTCGTACAAACTACCAAAGTTCTGGTACATAGAATCCATATATTCCTTCATCCCTTATATGGGGACGGGGATTCCCCTTGCACCTCATCTTCCTCTCCCTTCCTCCTTCTTCTTCTCCCCCTCCTTCTCGCCCCTTCCGCCGACCGTCTTCTTCTTGAATCTGGACAGTGGACAAGTCTTGGTTCTGGGACAATTTCTGGCGCTGGCGGGGGACTCACAGATGCAAATACAGAGACAGAGACAGACAGACAGACAGACAGAGGGATGACCAAAGGAAGACAAAGACAGGCATCAAGGAAGACACAAAGAGAGAATCACCACTCGCTCGATTCAGCAGCTTATCGATATCTGGGGTACGGTCTGCAGCCACTCCATCTCCACTTCTTCTCCTCTCTTCTTCTATTTTCCCTCCTCCTTCCTTCCTTCTTCTCTTTCTTTCTTCTCCACCTTCCTTCTTCTTCTCCTCCTTCTTCTCTTTCCCTTTCCTTCTTTCTCCTCTTTCTTCTCTTTTCCTCCTTCTCTTCTTTCTTCTCCACCCCCTCTTCCTCCTCTTCTTCTCTTTTCTCTCCCCTTCTCTTCTTTCTTCTCCACCTCCTTCTTCTCCTCTTTCTTCTCTTTTCTCTCCTCCTTCTCTTCTTTCTCTTCCCACTTTTCTTTTCTCTCCTCTTCTTCTCCACCTTCTCCTCT
>NW_020870607.1:77500-100000 GCF_003789085.1 Penaeus vannamei
AATATCCTACACCAATTTCGTATTCTGTATCAGGACTGACGTTAATAAATGGGATAATTCTATTCTTTAATTTCCATGGAGTATTATCGTAAATGTCGGCATCACCAATACTGCTCAGATACACATAATGTTCCCTCTCCATTTTAATTGTATAAACTAATAAGATTGACTTAAAGGATTGTCATTTATACTCAAATAATTCGTGGTTATATTTATTAATCCTTAATCTTAATACAAAAACACTTGTAATAATGAATACACATTGATAATATCAACGTTACTATGACTAATACAAATACATTATTGTTATTATTATTCCTAGAACATTACACATAGATTAATTTATGAGTTTGTAATTGTTCCAAATACAAGTAATATACTAATACAATTAAATCCATTTACACATTCTTGACAAGGACAACATCAATCGAAAATGCTTTTAGTCGAGTTGCCATATTCTGCAGCACAGGGAGAGGGAAGGAGGAGAGAAGGTTGAGAGAAGTGAGATAAAACGGAGGGGGGGGGGGGGTCAGGGATGCATGGGAATGCTCTTTCTCTCCTCTTTCCCTCTCTGATAGTATGACACCCCCCACCCCACCCCCCGTCGTCGCAGCCTCCACGTCCATTAAAGCCATTAGGGATAATTACCCTGTATACACCCCGATTACCCCTTGCCAGGAGAGTGACTTACCTGATATCGTCTTCAAAGTGTTTCTTCCTATTCCTGGCGGTGTTTTGCCTCAATCCATTGACATAGTGAGTGTCCTTGGAGTTTAATACGATCGAGGTAACGATAGGGTTATTGTCGACCGGCTCGCCAAAGCCAAACTGGGTTACACAAGCAATTAAGCACTAGCCGGCAACTCCTTCCGGGGGGGGGGCGGGTTTGTACTGTTATAACACCCGGTTCGGCTCGCGGTGGAAGGTCAGGGCGGGATAAGTCTAAAAAGGCGTTGTTGTCTCTTGCGGTGAACCACCACGTAATCGTAGTCTTCCTGTGGAGACTTGGCCACTTCGTCGGGATCAGTTGAAGGAGCGTGTGGCATTTTGTTTGTCTCGGTGGATGGGATTCACAAGGCGCCCGACATTCTCTGTGAGGGGTTAAATGTTTATCTTGGACTGAACGAGTCTTCGAGGTTACTCTCTTTCTCTGTCTCTCTCTCTCTCTCTCTCTCTCTCTCTCTCTCTCCTCTCTCTCCTCTCTCTCTCTCTCTCTCTCTCTCTCTCTCTCTCTCTCTCTCTCTCTCCCTCCCTCCCTCTCCCTCCCCTCCCTCCCTCCCTCCCTCCCTCGCTCCCTCCCTCCCTCCCTCCCTCTCTCTCTCTCTCTCTCCTTTTTCTTTTTTCCTAGGTATGTAAATAAACGATATAAATTCCCACACTGCTTACCCCGCCTCACCCAAGAAAAACCCCGCCCCAATTATTCGACCTTATTGCTCGCCGGGAGTGTGAATGCGTGTGTGCGTGCGTGTGTGCGTGCGTGCGACTCATCCCCGCGATCATACTCGTGTAGATGTTCGTTCGTTTGTTTGTGTTCACTCATTCATTCATCTCCCACTCTCTTTCTTCCTTTTTATTTGTAACCCATTTGTAATCCGTCTTCCATCATCTCATCTTTTTTTTTCGTATATTTACACTTTTTTCTTTTTCCACTTCCACCTCCTCTTCCACCTAAAGAATATATATATATTTTTCTAATCTGCAACGGTAAAATTCGTGGAATTGAGCCATTCTTAATTATCATAATGCGGGATATCTGTTCGGGTGTGAGTTGTTTTCTCTTTGATGTTAATGACCTAATTAAATCAATTAGGTCTATTCCATATAAAACGGACCTATATTCTTTCCTTCGTTTGGCTTTGCCTTTTTTCCCTTTTTTCGTTTTTTCCTTTATATTTCTATTTAAATTTTACTGTTTTTTTAGATTATATATATATATATATATATATATATATATATTTATATTATATATATATATTTTTTAGATATATATATATATATATATATATATATATTTATATATATATATATATATATATATATATATATATATATAATATTTTTTTTTTAGATTATATATATATATTTTTTTTCTTTTCTTTTTTTTTTCTTTCTTTCTTTTTCTTTTTAGATTATTATACCCTTTTTTCATCCCGTGATATTAGATTTCACATCAAGCCTATTGAATTAGCGAACTCCTTTCTCGTAGATGGTAAAGATACGTTAATTACCGTATCTAACGAGGGGCTTCCCTTTGTGGGTGTGGTATCCTTGGCGCTGGAGGGGGATGAGGGAGTGGAGGAGAAGGAGGAGGGTGGTGGTGGTGAAGGAAGAAAGGGTGGGTATGTGGTGGTGGTGGTGGTGAAGGAAGAAGGGGTGGGTGTTGGTATGTGGTGTTGGTGGTGGGGAAAGGGCGGGTTTGGTTGTGATGGTGGTGGTGGTGGGTGAAGGAAGAAAGGGTGGGTATATGGTGGTGTGGTGGTGGGGGAAAGGGCGGGTGTTAGTATGTGGTGGTGGTGGTGGTGAAGGAAGAAAGGGTGGGTATGTGGTGGTGTTGGTGTGGGGGAAAGGGCGGGTGTTGGTATGTGGTTGGTGTTTGGTGGTGGGGAATGGGCAGGTGTTGGTATGTGGTGGTGGTGTGGTGTGAAGGAAAGAGTGGGTTGGTATGTGGTGGTGTTGGTGATGGGGAAAGCAGCTGTTTCGGGTGGTGAGTTACCGGTATTCTCTCACCATGTCCAGAAATGAGAGAGGATGCAGGATAAGGGAAGAACGGAAGGTGGAGGAGAAAAAGGAAGGGAGAAAGAGAAAGGAGGAGGGAGGAGGAGAATAAGGAAGGAGAAAGAGAAAGAGGAGGAGGAGGAGGAGGGTAGGGTACAGAAGGAAGAAGGAAAGGGGAGGGTAAACAGGAGAAGGAAGGAGGAGGTCGAGACGGAGAAGAGGAGATGCTATGGGGGGGGGGGAGGGGGGACATAGTATATCACCTCTTTTTAATAGTAGTATACTTTTTTTTTTTTTTTTTTTTTTTTTTAATAAAGAGGTTTTCTTCCGAGCTATTGTTCTAATATCACTTATATTTACTTCGTTTATTTGAAGACTTTTTTTTCAAAAAAAGAGTATTTCTGATATACAGAGCACAGTTGCATAAAGACTATTGAAGTCTAAATACAATATATGCCTCTGTGATCCATTTGAGGGAGAATGACCGATGTGTGTGTGTGTGTGTGTGTGTGTGTGTGTGTGTGTGTGTGTGTGTGTGTGTGTGTGTGTGTGTGTGTGTGTGTGTGTGTGTTGTGTGTGTGTGTGTGTGATGCTTCCAGGTGTGGTTTGGCACAGGTAACAACCCCCCCCCCTGACATTACGTTTAACTAGGTGGTAAAAGTTGGGGTCGTAAGGATGATCGAGTTTCACACCTGGGGGTTTTAGGAACGTATCATACGCATACGATGACAGTGACACATAATGAACCACATCAGTCACATCCAGATCACAATACAGTTACTCACGCGCTCACTCACTCACTCAACGGAACGCACGCAGTCATTTCACTCACTCACTCACTCACACGCACTCACGCACGCACTCGTTCACTCACTCACGCACGCACTCATTCACTCACTCACGCACTCATTCACATACTCACGCACTCATTCACTCACTCACTCACGCACTTCATTCACTCACATACTCACGCACGCACTCATTCACTCACGCACTTACTCAGTCACTCAGAATGTAATCCCCTAAGGTTTTACAGGAAGTCATTCTCCACACGCGCGTGCTCGCAATCGCCCTCTGAAATCTCCCTCTGTTTTAGCGAGGCGCGGAATGCTGCACGGAAGGGAAGTTACTGATGTATTCGTATTATTTTGAAATTGCCGATGGTGAGTAAGTGCGTGCGTGCATGAGTGAGTGAGACGAGTGCAAGTGCGTGAGTGACGTGAGTGATAGTGAATGAGTGCGTGAGTGATTGAAGTGAGTGAGTGATTGAAAGTGAGTGAGGAGTGAACGAGTTGCGTGCGTGAGTGAGTGAGTGATTTGTGAACGAGTGCGTTTGCGTGGAGTGAGTGAGTGATGTGACAATGAGTTGCGTCATTACAGCGTGAGTGAGTGCTGAAAGTAACTGTACTTGTTGATCTGGATGTGGGACTGTTAGCCGGTTTATTAAAAAGAAAAAAAAAGAGAAGAAAAAAAAAAAAACAGTATTTGCTAACATGCTATGTTGTATTTGTCCTTTGTCCTGTTTAACATTATATTGTTTCCTCTATTGATCCGAATTTTGCCAAAAAATCTCTCGCTTTTTAACAGGTAGATTCTCATGAACGGCTTGTTATTGATTGTTATTGAATGATATTCGTATTATTTTGCCCGTTAAGTGCGCTGCGGTGCATGAGTGCAATATAAGTCGAACGAGTGCGTGCGTGAGTAGAGATTGTGACTAAGGTGAATGAGTGCGTTCGTGACGTGAGTGAATGAGTGCGTTCTTCGTGAGTGAGTGAACGGAGTGCGTGCATCATCACGATAAGTCTTTTAATTCCGTACTGCAACATATAGTTCGAGATATCGTGCGCTGAGTGATTGTGGGAGTGAACGAGTGCGCGTTGCGCTGTGACGTGAGCATCGTGAACGATCGTGCTAGTGATGTGACGAGTGCGTGCGTGAAAGCAGTGATCAGTGATGATTTCGTGTATTCGATGTTGCATAGCCGGTGAAGTGTGTAGGTGACGTGACAGTGACACGCGTGACGTGCGTGCTGCGTTGCGTGACGTGAGTGAGGGAAACGAGTGTTACTCGTAAAACTACACCAATAGTCTTGATTCCATCATTCAGTTTAGAACGTTAGTATGCGTGCGTGAGTGAGTGAGTGCGTGAGTAAACTGTACTGTGATTTGGATGTGGGGACTGTTTAGCCGGTTTACCGGTTTTATTAAAAAAAAAAGAAAAAAAAAAAAGAAAAAGAAAAAAAAACAGTATTGTGAACAGTATTTGTATTCGTATTATTTGTTTCCTCTTTGATGCAAAATCTCTCGCTTTATCATCGGTAGATGAAAGATCTACACACCTTTCGCGTGCTCAATCAGTGTCTTATCCGGCCGCTGTGTGACTTTGAACGAGTTTGGCAAGAGAGAGAATCATCAATGACTGACACCGATCTTATGTGAAGAACGGTCACTAATTATAACCTTAAAAAAATGAGAGAAGAGAGAGAGAGAGAGAGAAGAGAGAGGGAAAGAGAGAGAGAGAGAGAGAGAGAGAGAGAGAGAGAGAGAGAGAGAGAGAGAGAGAGAGAGAGAGAGAGAGAGAGAGAGAGAGAGAGGAGAGAGAGGAGAAGAGAGAGAGAGAGAGAGAGAGAGAGAGAGAGAGAGAGAAAAGAGAGAGAGAGAAGAGAAGACATGAGAGCAAGACAGAGAGCAAGAGAGAGAGAAAAGAGAGAGAGAGAGAGAGAGAGCGAGCGAGCGAGCGAGAGAGAGAAGAGAGAGAGAGAGAGAGAGAGAGAGAGAGAGAGAGAGAGAGAGAGAGAGAGAGAAGAGGGAGATGTCACTAATTATAATAAAAAAAAAAGTCTGAATCCCTGGCTAAATATACCTATCTGAATCCTTGGCTGATATATTTATCGGATACAAAGCAGCATCCTAATCCTTTAAAATCAAAGCATCAAATGACATAAATGTGGATAAATGTGATGAAATTTTCTCTCATGTGACATTGAACATTAAAACTATTGAATTTGAACATTAATTATTAATAAATAAATAAATAAATGAATAAATTAATAATAAATGAAATTGAACATTAAAACGGGGGCAATTAGCACGGAAGTAATTATTACGGGGGTGAGTGATCGTGGTGCCATAGTTGGGTTGTTAGATTGTTTGATTCTTAGGTAGATTGTTGGGTTGTTTGATAGATACTTTGATTGTTAGATAGATTAGATAGATTCTTAGATATATTGATTGTTGATTAGTTAATTAATTTATATTGTTAGATTATTGTTAGATAATTAGATTGATTGTTAGATAGATTGATTGTTAGATAATTAGATTGTTAGATAGATTGATAGATAATTAGATTGTTAGATAATTAGATGATAGATAGATTAGATAGATTAGATTGTTAGTTAATTATATTAGATTGATTGTTAGATAATTATATTGTTAGACTGATTGTTAGATTGATTGTTAGATATTTGATTGATTGTTAGATAGATTGTTAGATAGATTGATGTTAGATAATTAGATGATTGTTACGTTGTTAGATTAGATTGATTGTTAGGTGATTGTTAGATAATTAGATTGCTAGATAGATTGATTGTTAAATAGTTTGGTTGTTAGTTTGACAGATTGGTTAGATAGATTGCTTGTTATATGCGTGTATGTGTTTGCGTATGTGTTTGTGTTCACAGATGTGTTTATGTCTATATATACATTAATGAATATACATATATATAGATATATATAGATACATACATACATTATGTATATATACAAATTACTTATTATATATATTACATATATGCATATAAATACGTAAATAAATTAATAAATGAATACATATATATGTACCCGTGTTGATCAAGCCAATTCCGTGCTCTTGGGTATAGACGACGGCGCATATAGATATGTATATACATATATATATATATATATATATATATATATATATATATATATATATGTGTGTGTGTGTGTGTGTGTGTGTGTGTGTGTGTGTGTGTATGTATGTATATATATATATATATGTATACGTACATATAGGTATACATACATTATATACATTTAAATACACACGAATGTATATGGATACATAAATAAAATGAATATATGTACATATACATACACACACATAAATATATGCATATATCCATGGATTGGCCTAATATTCATTCATACTTTTATATAACCTGTGGGTATACATAATTATTATAATTAAAAATAAAAAGGTTATTTGGGTTTTAAAAGAAATATGTAAGCATCTTTTTGTTTACACGAACGCCCTGAGGCAAAAACAAAGCCATGTCAAGGCGTGTTGCTCACCTGCATTCTCGTGAGTCCTGAAACTTCCGTTAGCAGGAACTTTATTTTTTTTTGTATAATACAATCATATTATTCGTATTGTAAATATTGAAATAGTATTTATTTTGCATATTTCTTTCAGTTTTTATTGTATCTTACGAGCTACACGAATGAAACAAGAGTCGTGTAACAGCGTCACTCTCCGGTCTAAACAAGACGAGTGGCCGTTTTCTATAATTCGTGTAAAGGGTGACCACTATAGAAAACGTCGTTTCTTTTGTGTATATAAATCTTTGTAAATACATGACCATTCATGAAAATCTGTTTATTTTACCCAACCTTGATATTGCTAAAGAAAATGAAGGATCAAGAAGTGGAGATTGTTAAAAGAACCTACCATATATATATATATATATATATATATATATATATATATATATATATATATATATATATATATATTATATATATATATATATATTATACATATATATACACACACGAACATAATTTCAAATAAAGTTTAATGCCATTTATTAATTTATTTATTTATTATATAAACCTTGTTTTTATAGATGATATTGCAAGCAAACAGCACATTGAACCAAATGAAATATACTCAAGAAACAAGGAATACTGCACAAACCGGTGTAGAATAAAGGGGCGGAACAATTAATCAATATTTAATTAATTACAATTTCTAGAAGTAAAAAATATATATATACATGATTGTATGTATTATAACAAGGTTTGAAATCCTAAAAACGAAGGTCTGAATAATCTAGGTAAAAAATCCTTCATTTTTTGATTCAATAAACTAAATGTAGCTTCAGAAAAACCACTTAGCTTGCCTCATTTGTTACTGCAAATTATTATATGTAAATGATTAGATTTGCCGTTGCATAATCCTGATTTTTCTGTCAACGTTACTATGAATAATGACCAATTAGGACCAAGTTCGGGGCAGAAAAGGAGTATATTATCTTTACTTCCGGGAAATCAAATATCATAGTTTTATTTATTATTATTAGCATGTTTTTTTTTTCTTCTTCCTCTATAGATTGATTTGGTATATACGTATAATAGAAAAATAATTGTATTAGATACTCGATAACTACATTTCATCAGGAAATTATATCAAATTGCAAGATTTATAATGATACTACTAAATGGAGAAAAAAAATTCAAACGCAATTCTACGTCATTATAACACAATAATGATGAATAATTGCTGTGTGGCTTGGATACAAAAAAAAAAAAAAAAAATCAAATCATTATTATGATTTGCTAACCCCCCCCCAACCCTCTAAAAAAAAAAAAAAAAAAAAAAAAAAAAAAAAAAAAAAATCCAATTTCCTATTTCTCTTGATCACATTAAGAGGAATGTAAGAGGAACGAGGACCAAGACAAGCCATTTTAGACCATAATGGACTGTCTCTGTAATGACTTAAAAAGGGTTGTCTTTCCTCCAGCCTTTGGTTGCTTGACCTGACCTCTCCTCCGTCTTCTGACCTCGACAGTTTTAATATGAAACTTTAGGATTATTAAGGAATTATGTCAGAAGGTCGATTTTGGTGATGCAGGGAGGAGAGGGAGAGAAGGGGGAGGATGAGAAGGGATGGAGAGAGAGAGAGAGAGAGAGAGAGAGAGAGAGAGAGAGAGAGAGAGAGAGAGAGAGAGAGAGAGAGAGAGAGAGAGAGGGAGGAGAGAGGGAGAGAGAGAGAGAGAAGCACGTTCATTTCTCTCTCTCTCCATCCCACCCCTCCCCCTTCTCTCCCTCTCTCCCTCACATGTATCACCAAAAATATTATATATATATATATATATATATATATATATATAATATATATATATATATATTATATATATATATGTGTGTGTGTGTGTGTGTGTGTGTGTGTGTGTGTGTGTGTGTGTGTGTGTGTGTGTGTGTGTGTGTGTGTGTGTGTGTGTGCGTGTGTGTGTTGTGTGTAATATATATATATATTATATATATATATATATATATATATGTATATATATATATATATATATATATATATATATATATATGTATGTAAATATATATATATATGTATATACATATATATGTATATATATATATATATATATATATATATATATATATATATATATATATATTATATATATATATGTACATGTATATATATATATATATATATTATATATATATATATATATATATTATATATATTATATATATATATATATATAATATATATATATATATATATATATATATATATATAAAGAAAGAGGGTGGGGAGGGGGGCGAAAGGCATTTTATCTTTATTATCACCTATATCCTCCTTGTGCCACACAGTGCGTCCTCCTCCTCGGATATATATAGAAAGTGCGCTACGTGAAGTATCCTCGCTACCTCGGACTATAATAACCTCACCATTGTGGATCACCTGTAATAGAGATAACGCCTCATCACCTCACTCATATAATACTCCTACTGAGCTAATAATATAATAAAAAAACTACCACACCACCACACCATACCAACTCTAACTATATCTATATCTATCACACACCACACACACCTACCACACCACCACACACTAGACGGTAATATTATCAGCGAATCTCACACATGATGAGTCAGACCACTCACCTCCCTCACAAGCTCCTATATAATAATATCGACCTAATAGTCACTCACTGAGCCCTCTCCTGAGATATGCCCTATACCTCACCGTCCGCCTCTCCTCTCTCCCTCACGTGAATACACACTCCGCTCCTCTAGTCTATAATATATACTGACGTCAGCTGTTCTCTTATAGTCTCCTAGTCGTCAATTCACAACAAGCTCCATACGGCTACCGTATATATAGATAATATAATAAGAATATAAACACTCGAGTGAGAGCGAGCGTAGTGATAATAATTTTTATGGCATTTATCAATTTCATTTCAAAGAATACATTTTCTCTGCATATAGATGAAACAGAGGAGGAGCGTTTTATTTTTTTTTTCCTCTTTTTTTTCCGGGGGGCCCCTTTTTTTTCCTAAGGGGGCGGGACTTCCTGGTCTCCTTCTCGGGCTCCAAGGCGCGACTCCTGGTTCTCCCTTCTCGGCTCAAAAGGTGCGGACTTCCTGCGGTCTCCTTCTCGGGGCTCATAGCGACTTCCTGGTCGCTCACTTCTCGGGTCTCAAATCATCTCTCTGCCCTCTCACGCGCTTCTCCGCTCAAGGGCGACTTCCTAGGGTCTCCTTCTCGCTACGAAGTCCCTACCCTCTCTACCGTACCTAATAATATATACACGCGCGTTTTCTGTCATCTCTCCTGAGCATCAGTCCTCTCCTCGGGGCCTCCTACAGGCATATAGAAAACAGATATAGTCCTTTCAGCGTCCTGAACCGAGCGTGGCGCGTCTATCTATCATCACCCTTCTCGGGCTCTTGGGCGACTCCGGGCCTCCTTCCTCGGGCTCTGCGGCGACTTCCTGGGTCTCTCCTTCTCGACTCTTGGTGACTTCTGGGTCTCCTTCTCGGGCTCAAGGGCGACTTCCTGGGTCTCCTTCTCGGGCTCATGGGCGACTTCCTGGGTCTCCTTCTCGGGCTCATGGCGCCTTCCTGGGTCTCCTTCTCGGCCTCATGGCGACTTCCTGGGATCTCCTTCTCGGCTCATGGGCGAAATCCTGTCTCCTTCTCGGGCTCAAGGGCGCCTTCCTGGGTCTCCTTCTCGGGCTATGGCGACTTCCTGGTTCCTTCTCGGCTCATATGGCGCTTCCTGGTTTCGCTTCTCGGCTCATGGCGACTTCCTGGGTCTCCCTTCTCGGCTCATGGCGCCTTTCCTGGGTCTCCTTCTCGGGCTCAAGGCGCTTCCTGGGTCTTTCCTTTCTTGGGCGACTTCCTGGGTCTCCTTCTTCGGGCATCTTCTGGGCGCTTCACTGGGCGACTTCGCTGGGTCTCTTCTTCTCGGGCTCAAGGGCGCCTTCCTGGGTCTCTCCTTCTCGGGCTCATGGGCGACTTCTGGCTCCTCTCGGGCTCAAGGGCGCCTTCCTGGGTCTCCTTCTCCCTTTATGAAAACCACGCAGATCTTTGAAAGTGCGAAGAAAGAAGAATTAAATTGTAATTTGACAAATTTTAAAACAACGAAAAAAGAATCATTGTTGTTTGATTCAGATAACGTGGAAAATCATATGCTCTGAGAGAGAGAGAGAGAGAGAGAGAGAGAGAAGAGAGAAAGAGAGAGAGAGAGAGAGAGAGAGAGAGAGAGAGAGAGAGAGAGAGAGAGAGGGAGAGAAATACATTAAACGTGATAAAAAAAATGCATTTTTAAGATCTAGCAAATGTTACAAAGGGGATTTAAATCGTACACATTTTAGACCGGAGATAATAACCCCAAAGCAAATGAAAATAAAACGAAAACGATTGCACTGCAACCCCTGAAATCCATCTTCATCAACTACACCATATTTCTGGTACACGGAAGACAACACACACGCACTTACGCACTTATTCATGGAAGTAAATTCGACCAATCTCCTCATATGAACAGAAATGTCCAACACTAATGGACAACAGCGCGTGTACTCATTATCTTCAAACAGGGCAATCAGCCTCGTTACCTGTGTTGGTGTCTATATTACAGCCTCGCTCGTGTCAAGAAAGTTTCTCACCATTCTTGACGACCGCCACTGTAATNTTTCCTCACTTCTATAGTCCTTTTGCTGATGAATGATTCCTCACTTCTATAGTCTTTTGCTGAATGATTCTCACTTCTATAGTCTTTTTGCTGATGAATGATTTCCTTCTTCTATAGTCTTTTGCTGATGAATGATTCCACTTCTCAAGTCTTTTGCTGATGAATGATTCCTCACTTCTATAGTCTTTTGCTGATGAATGATTCCTTACTTCTATAGTCTTTTGCTGATGAATGATTCCTCACTTCTATAGTCTTTTGCTGATGAATGATTCCTTATAAGTCTTTTGCTGTGAATGATTCCTTACTTCTATAGTCTTTTGCTGGTGAATGATTCCTCACTTCTATAGTCTTTTGCTGATGAATGATTCCTCACTTCTATAGTCTTTTGCTGATGAATGATTCCTCACTTCTATAGTCTTTTGCTGATGAATGATTCCTCACTTCTATAGTCTTTTGCTGGTGAATGATTCCTCACTTCTATATTGCGAATGAATGATTCCTACTTCTATAGTCTTTTGCTGGTGAATGATTCCTCACTTCTATAGTCTTTTGCTGATGAATGATTCCTTACTTCTATAGTCTTTTGCTGTTAAATGATTCCTCACTTCTATAGTCTTTTGCTGGTGAATGATTCCTCACTTCTATAGTCTTTTGCTGATGAATGATTCCTCACTTCTATAGTCTTTTGCTGATGAATGATTCCTCACTTCTATAGTCTTTTGCTGATGAATGATTCCTTACTTCTATAGTCTTTGCTGGTGAATGATGCTGGTGAATGATTTCCTCACTTCTATAGTCTTTTGCTGGTGAATGATTCCTCACTTCTATAGTCTTTTGCTGATGAATGATTCCTCACTTCTGTCTTTTGCTGGTGAATGATTCCTCACTTCTATAGTCTTTTTGCTGGTGAATGATTTCCTCACTTCTATAGTCTTTTGCTGATGAATGATTCCTCACTTCATGCTGTGAATGATTCCTCACTTCTATAGTCTTTTGCTGATGAATGATTCCTCACTTCTATAGTCTTTTGCTGATGAATGATTCTCACTTCTATAGTCTTTTGCTGTGAATGATTCCTACTTCTATAGTCTTTTGCTGATGAATGATTCCTCACTTCTATAGTCTTTTGCTGGTGAATGATTCCTCACTTCTATAGTCTTTTGCTGGATGAATGATTCCTCTTCTATATGAATGATTCTCACTTCTATAGTCTTTTTGCTGGTGAATGATTCCTCACTTCTATAGTCTTTGCTGTGAATGATTCCTTTCTATAGTCTTTTGCTGTGAAATGATTCCTCACTTCTATAGTCTTTTGCTGATGAATGATTCTCACTTCTATAGTCTTTTGCTGATGAATGATTCCTCACTTCTATAGTCTTTTGCTGATGAATGATTCCTCACTTCTTACTTTTTGCTGGTGAATGATTCCTCACTTCTATAGTCTTTTGCTGATGAATGATTCCTCACTTCTATAGTCTTTTTGCTGTGAATGATTCCTCACTTCAGTCTTTTGCTGGTGAATGATTCCTCACTTCTATAGTCTTTTGCTGGTGAATGATTCCTCACTTCTATGGTCTTTTGCTGTGATTGATTTCCTCACTTCTATAGTCTTTTGCTGATGAATGATTCCTCACTTCTATGTTGCTGGTGAATGATTCCTCACTTCTATAGTCTTTTGCTGATGAATGATTCCTCACTTCTATAGTCTTTTGCTGATGAATGATTCCTCACTTCTATAGTCTTTTTGCTGGTGAATGATTCTTTTGCCTCACTTCTATAGTCTTTGCTGCTGAATGAATGATGAATGATTCCACTTCTATAGTCTTTTGCTGATGAATGATTCCTCACTTCTAGTCTTTTTTCTGGTGAATGATTCTCACTTTATGTCTTTTGCTGATGAATGATTCCTCACTTCTATAGTCTTTTGCTGAATGATTCCTCACTTCTATATTTTGCTGGTGATTCCTATTCAGTCTTTTGCTGAATGATAGTCTTTGCTGATGAATGATGGTGAATGATTCCTCACTTCTATAGTCTTTTGCTGGTGAATGATTTTCTAGTCTGCTGATGAATGATAGTCTTTTGCTGGAATGATTCTCACTTCTATAGTCTTTTGCTGATTCCTCACTCTTTTGCTGATGAATGATTCTATAGTTTTTGCTGGTGAATGATTCTCACTTCTATAGTCTTTTGCTGGTGAATGGTCCTCCTTTCTATAGTCTTTTGCTGATGAATGATTCTCACTTCTATAGTCTTTTGCTGGTGAATGATTCCTCACTTCTTATGAATGTTCTTATGTTTTTGCTGATGAATGATTCCTCACTTCTATAGTCTTTTGCTGGTGAATGATTCTCACTTCTATAGTCTTTTTGTGAATGATTCTCATTCTAGTCTTTTTGCTGATGAATGATTCCTTACTTCTATGGTCTTTTGCTGATGAATGATTCCTCACTTCTATGGTCTTTTTGGCTTGTGAATGATTCCTCCTTCACTTCTATGAATGCTTTTGCTGATGAATGATTTCTCACTTTATGTCCTTTTGGCTGATGATGATTTCTCACTTCTATAGTCTTTTGCTGATGAATGATTCCTTACTTCTAGTGGTCTTTTGCTGGTGAAATGATTCCTCACTTCTATAGTCCTTTTGCTGATGAATGATTCCTCACTTTTATAGTCTTTTGCTGTATGAATGATTCCTCACTTCTATGGTCTTTTGCTGATGAATGATTCCTCATTCTATAGTCTTTTGCTGGTGATGATTCCTCCTTCTATAGTCTCTTTGCTGTGAATGATTCCTCACTTCTATAGTCCTTTTGCTGATGAATGATTCCTACTTCTATATGTCTTTTGCTGATGAATTGATTCCTTACTATTATGTCTTTTGCTGGTGAATGATTCCTCAGTCTTTTGCTGATGAATGATTCTTCCTGGTGAATGATTCTCACTTCTATAGTCTTTTGCTGATGAATGATTCCTCACTTCTATGTCTTTTGCTGATGAATGATTCCTCACTTCTATAGTCTTTTGCTGATGAATGATTCCTACTTCTATAGTCCTTTTGCTGATGAAATGATTCACTTCTATGGTCTTTTCTGATGAATGTAGTCTTTTGCTGATTGGAATTCCTACTTCTATAGTCTTTGCTGAGTGATGATTTTCACTTCCACTTGCTTGGTGAATGATTCTTTAGCTGATGAATGATTCCCTCACTTCTATGTCTTTTGCTGATGAAATGATTCTCTTATTTCAGTCTTTTGCTGGTGAATTGATTCCTCACTTCTACAGTCTTTGCTGATGAATGATTCCTCTTCTATGGTCTTTTTTGCTGTGAATGATTCGCTTACTTCTATAGTCTTTTGCTGGTGAATGATTCCTCACTTCTTAGTCTTTGCTGTGAATGATTCCTTCACTTCTATAGTCTTTTGCTGATGAATGATCTCACTTCTATAAGTCTTTTTGCTGTGAATGGATTCCTCACTTATATGAATGTCTTTTGCTGATGAATGATTCCTCACTCTATAGTCTTTTGTCTGGTGAATGGCTGGGTGAATGATTTCTCATTCCTATATAGTCTTTTGTGCTGATGAATGATTCCTCACTTCTATAGTCTTTTGCTGATGAATGATTCCTCACTTCTATAGTCTTTTGCTGGTGAATGATTCCTTACTTCTATAGTCTTTTGCTGGTGAATGATTCTCACTTCTATAGTCTTTTGCTGGTGAATGATTCCTCACTTCTATAGTCTTTTGCTGTTGAATGATTCCTCACTTCTATAGTCTTTTGCTGAATGATTCCTACTTCTATGTTTTTGCGATGAATGATTCTACTTCTATAGTCTTTTGCTGGTGAATGATTCCTCACTTCTCATAGTCTTTTGCTGTGAATGATCCTCACTTCTATAAGTCTTTTGCTGATTGAATGAACTTTTCTTTTGCTGGTGAATGATTCCTCACTTCTAAGTCTTTTTGCTGGTGAATGATTTCACTTCTATTTTTGCTGGTGAATGATTCCTCACTTCTATAGTCTTTTGCTGATGAATGATTCCTCACTTCTATATGTCTTTTGCTGGTGAAATTACTCATAGTCCTTTGCCTGAATGATTTCCTCACTATAGTCTTTTGCTGATGAATGATTCCTCACTTCTATAGTCTTTTGTTTGGTGAATGATTCCTACTTCTATAGTCTTTGCTGCTTTTGCTGGTGAATGATTCCTCACTTCTATAGTCTTTTGCTGATGAATGATTCCTCACTTCTATAGTCTTTTGCTGATGAATGATTCCTCACTTCTATAGTCTTTTGCTGATGAATGATTCCTTACTTCTATAGTCTTTTGTTAGTGAATGATTCCTCACTTCTATAGTCTTTTCTTTGATGAATGATTCCTCACTTTCTATAGTCTTTGCTGATGAATGATTTCCACTCTATAGTCTTTTGCTGGTGAATGATTCCTCACTTCTATAGTCTTTTGCTGGTGAATGATCCTCACTTGCATGATTCTTCTATTCTTTGCTGATGAATGATTCCTCACTTCTATAGTCTTTTGCTGATGAATGATTACTTCTATAGTCTTTTGCTGATGTGAATGATTCCTCACTTCTTATAGTCTTTTGCTGGTGAATGATTCCTCACTTCTATAGTCTTTTTGCTGATGAATGAAATTCCTCTTCTATATCTTTTGCTGATGAATGATTCTCATCTATAGTCTTTTGCTGATGAATGATTCCACTTTATGTCTTTTGCTGATGAATGATTCCTCACTTCTATAGTCTTTTGCTGGTGAATGATTCCTTACTTCTATGGTCTTTTGCTGATGAATGATTCCTCACTTCTATAGTCTTTTGCTGGTGAATGATTCCTCACTTCTAATCTTTTGCTGATGAATGATTCCTTACTTCTATGGTCTTTTGCTGGTGAATGATTCTTCACTTCTATAGTCTTTTGCTGGTGAATGATTCCTCACTTCTATGGTCTTTTGATGCTGAATGATTCCTCACTTCCATAGTCTTTGCTGGTGAATGATTTCACTCTAGTCTTTTGCTGAATGAATGATTCTCACTTTTTATAGTCTTTTGCTGGTGAATGATTCCTCACTTCTATGGTCTTTTGCTGATGAATGATTCCTCACTTCTATAGTCTTTTGCTGATGAATGATTCCTCTTTCTTATAGTCTTTTGCTGATGAATGATTCCTCACTTCTATTCTTTTGCTGGTGAATGATTCCTCACTTCTATAATCTTTTACTGATGAATGATTCCTCACTTCTATAGTCTTTTGCTGATGAATGATTCCTAATCTTTTGCTGGTGAATGATTCCTTACTTCTATGGTCTTTTGCTGGTGAATGATTCCTCACTTCTATAGTCTATGACTATGGGGAATATTTTTTAGTTTCTGAATGATGTATCGTCATTTCACTTAAAAGTTTTTGAGCTGTAGTCAGTCACTTAAATTAGTTGTTGATTGTTCTTGAAGTCCTTCTGGTGGTGAAGATGGGATTGTCCACGGTATTTCTTGTGCTGCACTGTACTGAGGGTAGTCGTCTGCCATATTTGCATGGCTAGTCCTGTCTTCAAATGACCCAACCTTAGAAGCACAAACAACAATCAACAACTGCTTTGCAGAAGGTATATAAGTTCGAGTGACTCTAAGGCTGGGTCATTTGAAGGCAGGACTAGCCATGCAAACATGGCAGACGACTACCTGGAATACAGTGCAGCACAAGAAATACCGTGGACAATCCCATCTTCATCACCAGAACTTCTAGAAGCACAAACAACAATCAACAACTTAGGTAAGTGACTGACTACAACCAAAAACCTTTTAAGTGAAGTGACAATACATCATTCACAAAAAATGAAAAATTCCCCATAGTCATTAAGTCATTCCTCTCCTTTCAGAGGACATCCCCCTACATAAACGACTGGACTAGTGTGATGACCACACTCTACCCTGGTGCACGTTTCGCAGATGGCCGTTGGCATGTCTGACGTCACGTGTTCATTTGAACTGGTACCCGCGTTTCGCGCTTATGTGACGGCAGGACAAGCCAATGGAGTTTAGGGTACGACTGGCTACAGGTGAAATAATATTTTTGAGAAGTGACTTGTCGGTAGTTATAGTCAATTGTCCCACCATGCCTGGGTAGCAGGAGCCCACCATGCCTGGGTAGCCGGTTGTGTATGGGGTAAAGAGAGTAGTTGTAGGTTTTAATTTTTTTTATTTGATTTTGTTGTTAGTAAGCTGTAGCAGGAAGCTGTTAGTAGGCAGTATGGGGACTTTGTATGTGCCAAGGTCGGTCCACTGTCCAGTGTGTAAGTATTGGCGTCGGCCATCCCCCACTAGTTGTCATTGTGGGCCATGTCGGACTTCGATGGTCATGAAGAGGTCTGCTTGAACTCGAGGTGAGAGTTTGAGTTCTTCTCCATTTGGTCTTTTTACTGGTGTCATTCTGCAGAAGATTGGGTGGAACGGGGATTGGTGTGCATAGTTTGCTTTCATGAGTCCATCTGCTGGTTTGGACCATCCTCTGTTGCCGCACCATTTAGGGATGTAAAATGCTGATGTGTCATTGATGCTTCCCGTGTACCAGTTCATGGTGTCTCCGTGGACGCTAAATGTTTTTTTCCCCAGCTCTCATTTGTTCCATGAAACCCAACTGTAAAAGGAGGTTTAGTAGTTTTCTGCAGTAGAGGATATCTTAACTTGGGGGTTTTGTAGCCATTTGTCAAGCGTTAGATGAATTTCACTTGCTGATTTTAGTTCATTATAGATACCTGTAGTGTCCTTGTAGATCTCCAGGTATGGGGTGTCCGTGAATGATAAGGTTTCAATACTAGTACCTCCATAGACTTACAGGTCTTTCATTGTTGGGATCATGCTGTGCATTGTAATTCTATTGTAACTATAGGTTTGCATCATATGTTCGATGTCTTTGAAACGTACAGTTTTTATAGCAGTTCCATCTGTACTCTTTATAGTCCATAAGTACAGTTGCATCCAGTCGATCTGGAGGAGGTACAGTTTTCGTCCTGAGAATGTTGCTTCGCCCGCAGCGTCAAATTCCCAGTATCTTCTTGTAGTTATGTCAACAAAGAAGGAGTTGTAGTTGATACATCTCTATTGGTCCATATGTGAGTCTCCTTCTAGGTGGTGGTGTTTGTCACCGTCGTCGTCATCAGATCTCGGTCTCTTCTTCGGCGTCGCCTCTGAATACATCTTCTAGAATACTTTCTTTTAAGTAGGAGATTTCTTTGTCGAATCTCTTGAAGAGTCCGAGGAAGTCGTCACTTGTGATCATTCCTGGTGGAGGGTCCAGGGCTGAATTGTGGCTTCCTTTGTCAGAGAGTCATTTTATAGGTTTCCGGAGGAGGAATGTTTTTGTCGTTGTGTAGAGGGCATTACCGCCTGATGGTGGTACCCAGTAGTTGATATCTTTGTTGAGACAAAGATAGTTATTCTTGTTAACATTTCTGGTTCTTGGTGTTCTACATTTATCTCAAAGCATGCTCCCACAAAGAGTAACTTGAAGTCATCAATTGTTATTTGACTGATTCTGGGTTCTTCGAACAGTCCGTATGATTTTCCAAGAAGGTTTTGTAGGTGGAATTGGTTCGCATCTCCTGTTCTTGTGACAATGCCTGTGTTCAGTTGGCCAATAAGTGCATTTAGTGTCAGTGATTTTCCGGTGCCCGTAGGTCCTTGAAGGACGAGAGTGTTGATCTTATTTATTTTCTTGTCAGCTATGAGGGTGAACCATGTGAGGAAGTTTACTATATCTATTCTGTTTTCCTTGAAGAGACATTGGATCCATTTCATGTTGTTGATGTTGGGTGGACGTTTGGAGAGTAGTAGAGTAGTTCCAAGTTTTCAATGATGGAGCATTCACTTTGTTTTTTGTTTTTCTTTGTTGTGGAACATGATGACTGACTTTAGCTTATCTTTATAATTACCACGGCAGAGGAGGTATAGTTGCTTGAATTCATCTTTTCTTGTTGATGAGGTCATTCACTGTCCTAGGTGTATAACGTTGGACTAGGTCATCTAGGTAGTCAAATTCTTGAATTTTCTGGGTATTTTCTTCGTTAGTCCTCTGTTCTCTGTTTTCTGTCATGTATGGGCATGGGCTGTCGACTGTGTCTTCAGGCTTGGTCTTGAAAAGTATTTGATTATCTGCTTAACGATTTCGTGACCAATACCAAAATAAGAAATTCTTTGAAGTCCGTATCTGATAAGGTAAAGTATCCATCTCTTAATATCTTTGACAAGTTGACAAGTTGCCTCCGCTTCGGCTCTGGCTCCAAGGTCAAGTCCCAGGAAGTTGATAATTGTATTCTATTGTCTTGATCTGTTGGTGGGGTGGCATCGGAAGGTGATGTGCCAGTGGTCACCGTGATCTGTGATGGTGAAGTTTGCTTTTCTTCCTCCGAGTCTTTGTGGTCTTGGTCTTGTGTGGACGATGAATATGAAGTAGCTTCCCGTTTCCGTTTGTTTATCATCTTCACTCCCTGCCAATCGCCCTCTGTTCATTTTGTCTTGTTCGTTGGGAAGCCTTTGAGGAGAATTGGGAGGTGTTGTGCATGGACTGCTCGGTCTTCCATTGGGAGTTCCCAATCTATGTTCATTGCTTCCTGTACTGCTTGTTCTATTTCTTTTTGGAAGTGGGCTGGCATCTGAGTCGCTGGAGCTTGAGCTGGAAGAGCTCCTTGAGGTTCCTGAGGATAAAGTTGAGCTTCCCAAAGGACTGTCATTTCTGATGGAGGAATCTGAACTGCTACTGTTGAATGATGTTGATCTCTTTCCGACTGACTTCCTAGGAGTGCTTCTATCATTGCTAGTTGATCCTGACCTCTCCTTTCTAGATCGAATTGTTCTACTAGTTCCTTGTCCTCTTGTTGCCAGATTATCCACCCTGCTCCGAGCTTTAGGCAGTTCTCCGATCTTGGTGTTTTCAGGAGTTCCAGGAATGAAGTCCTCGTTACTTTCGATGATACGTTCTTCAGGCACAGGATTTAGTTGTTCAGGAGTGGGCTCAATGACTTGAGATTCAGGTTGGGTGAGAATGCTTGGAGAAATTTGTGTTTTGCACAAGTCTATCAATTTCTGTCGGTGTCTTAGGACGTGGATGCAATACGTCTTCGGCCATATTTTCATGCTCTGTTTGGTTGTCGGGATCACAAAAGAGGCACTGGGCATTTTAGACAATATCTGATAGGTCTGTCCCCTATGGTGCACCAGGGCAGAGTGTGGTCCTCACAGTAGTTCAATCGCTTTTGTAGGGGGATTTCCTCTGGAAAGGAAGGAATGACTGAATGACTATGGGGAATATTTTTTAGTTTCTGAATGATGTATCATCACTTCACTTGAGATTTTTTTTTACCTGTAGTGTGTGTGTGTGTGTGTACACACACACACACACACACCTAGGTTGTTGCTTGTTGTTTGGGCTTCTAGAATTTCTTGAATTCCTTCTGGTGGTGAAGATGGGATTGTCCACGGTATTTCTTGTGCTGCACTGTACTGAGGGTATTCGTCTGCCATATTTGCATGGCTAGTCCTGTCTTCAAATGACCCAGCCTTAGAGTCACTTCCACTTATACAACTTCTGCGAAGCTTTGCTTAAGGTATATAAGTGGAAGTGACTCTAAGGTTTGGTCATTAGAAGACAGAAATAGCCATCCAAACACGTCAGATGACTACCCGGAATACAGTGCAGCACAAGAAATCCCCTGGTACGTACCATCATCTTCACCAGGACTACAAGAACTACTAGAAGCCCAGACAACTGTAAACAACTGACTGACTGACTACCAACTTAAAAGTTATGTGAAGTGAAGTGTTCTCAGTTCTTCAGGCTGAGGATGTAGTTGTTCTGCAGGGGGCTCAGGGACTTGAGCTTGAGGTAGGGTGAGAAGGCTTGGAGAAACTCGTGCCTCATCTTCAGGTTCTGAATCAGAGTATTGCACGAGTCTATCAATCGCTGACGGTGTCCCCGGACGTGGATTGAGTATGTCCTCGGCCATATTTTCATTCTCGACTTCGTTGTCGGGATCACAAAAGAGGTACTGGGCATTTTCACTTTCACCGAAACACTTTTGGCAGAGACAATATCTTATAGGTCTGTCCCCTATGGTGCACCAGGGTAGAGTGTGGTCTTCACAGTAGTTTATTCTCTTGTGTACTGGGATATCCTCTGGAAAGAGAGGAGTGACTATATGACTATGTGAATATTATAATGTTTCTGACTGAGAACACTTCACTTCACTTATAACTTTTAAGTTGGTAGTCAGTCACTCACCTAAGTTGTTTATAGTTGCCTGGGCTTCTAGTAGTTCTTGTAGTCCGTCTGGTGAAGATTATGGTACGTACCAGGGGATTTCTGTATTCCAGGTAGTCGTTTGACATGTTTGGATGGCTAGTCCTGTCTTCTAATGACCAAGCCTTAGAATCACTTCCACTTATATACCTTCTGCGAGGACAAGACGAATTGGACAGAGAGGGATTGGCAGAGAGTGAGGATGATCAACAAACGGAAACAGGAAGCTACTTCACATTCATCATCCACACAAGACCAATCTCTTTGCAAAGATGATTCCACATTTCTATAGTCTTTTGCAGATGAATGATTCCTCACATCTCTGGTCTTTTGTCGATGAATAATTCCTTACTATCTTTAGATTTACTGATGAATAATTCCTCACTTTTATAGTATTTTTTGCTGATGTATGATTCTTCACTTTCTATTGTATTTTACTGATGAATGACTCCTCTCTCCTATAGTCTTTTGCTGATGAAAATTTCCTCAAACCTTTGGCCTTTT
>NW_020870607.1:110000-115000 GCF_003789085.1 Penaeus vannamei
GAGATTCTAAAGGCCCTCTATGCTTAAAAGAGTACTTACCAAGGAAAGTGCCGTCCATGTCAGTAATTATAACCTTTTTGTGGCCATCGCAATCCATGTCCACGCAGTCTGAAGGGTTCACTCTTCCAAGGTTGGGTCTGTTGGAATTGACAGTGTAGGCCATCATTACTCACGTTTTTCCTTCCAGATATAATTTCTAATACCAGCATTATCATTTTCGAATCATTCCCATTATGAGGTTTATTTTTTGAAGCATACATGGAAACTGACAGGACTTGGACTTACTCGAACAGGAAGAGCTTGTTACTTTCGGAAGTGTCAAGGAAGGTCAGGCCACTAACGAAGACTGGGTGGATAGCATCATCCGCATCTTTATTGGATATCATGGCAACATCCTTTCCACAAGTGCGAGTGGCGTAGTTAGCGAACTTGACGTTACTGATATATGTGGCTCCGTTGATGGCTGGGTAAGCGGATGCCTCGTGGAATGCATGCTTTGGAGCCACTGTGATGGACAGGATTTTTTGTTAATACAAGGAGTCGACAGCTAGGTTATATAATCTTTTACATGGTGATGATTTTAGCTGAATTAAAAGTTTCAAATGATCACAGCTGTGGGGAATTACTGAGTAAAGACTTCAGACTTACTGTTGATCCCTGAGACGAAGGCTGCCAGCATTACTCCAGCATTTCCGCCATCGATGCCCTTCGTCCACAGATTAGTGAAGAAGTTCTGAGCATTGGATGTTGAGTTGTGGTAAGTGCAGTCATAAGACGGCGACGCTCCGATGAACAAGGAGTTGTCTGTGGTAGCTGTTTTCGTTGATACCATGTGGCTCAATGCGGGAGGAGCGTAAACGAGCTGGTTTGTTCCAATCCGACTGTCAGCGCTAACCACCTGTAATAGACCAGGAAGAAGAGGCGAAAATGAGTGAAATTCGATCCAGTGCAGTTGATTACCGTGTTTTTTTCTGCTTGTTACTCACATTAAATTTAGTTTTTTTGTTTCTTTTCGCGTTACTTTTGGTCTCTTTAAGTTTTATTTTAATGGTTTCTAGATAGATGGAATCCACTGTCAAACATATTTCAAAAACTCACATTTGTTAGGTGGAGGCTTGCATAACTCTGCATGTAGAAAGCTGTATCGGTGATTCTCCATGCATAGAAGTTATTGATCCTTCTGCAATCATTTGGTACTGGTTGTCCCTTTTTCCAAACCTGCAAATATATGGATACATAGATATAAAAATTCAGATAACCACAGTAGTTATTCAAATATGATTAAGGAAAAATTTAAACGTCATTAACATTACTTCTTACTCACCATAACACCATATGTTGCACCATGGACTTCATTGTCGATCCAGTTAGTGGACTCATCGCAAAGCTCTCCATAGGTTCGGTAGCCAGCAAGCTCAGATCCTTGTGAATGGAAGAGAAGTTGGAATCGTAAAATATGTAATAGTGAAACGGTGACACAGGCTTTTCAATATGAATTGTAAATGACAATGCCGTATCGCCATCGTCCGTTTTGAAACCAGAATATTGATTCCATCCTTACCAGCAACAACATTGCCCTCTAATACAGTTCCAGTGGCTTTATTGAGGTAGAATCCGCCTTCCCATGGCTGGTACTGATCTTCTGCTTCGCCGTTGTAGGTACCAGGGAAGAACAAAAGGGATACCAAGTTGTACCGGAAGCTGTTGGTTTCACCTTCATCGACGATGCCTGTGGACGAAGACGTGGCAAATGAGAATGATATTTGCCAAACTTAGCAGTCAAGTTACACACGACTAACATTCTAACAGGAGTCAAGTTACACAAGACTAACACTTTATAATGTTCAAATGTGCCCAAATTCCATACTCACTAGAGCCAACAGTATAGTAAACGACGTTATTTTCAACGACGAAGTTGTTTGAACTGAAGAACCCAATAGCACTGTTGAAGTTCTTGTTAAAACTACATTTCTTCAGATAATTGGAACCATCATCAGTCCCCAGACTATGGAAGGCTATGGAGAACCTTGGATCGGTGGATTCTGAGAAATCCTTCTGACCCATGTTCTTAAATTCTACGCAGGAAAGCTGAGCACTCCCTGTTGACAAACAAATGTAAAACCACAGTGTTTAAATAGAGCATGAGCATGGTTAAACTTACAAGGTCTTGGCATGCCTCTTAATGCCTGTAAAATGTAATTCATCAATCAACATACTATTTGCCCTTGGCTTTGTCCCATTCTCTCTTTTCCTCTCTTACCTTGATAATCAACTCCTTCTGAAGTCAGAGTGGAAACGAGGACACGACCTCCAAAGCCTTCTGCATTCAGGCCTGCATAGTCGCTGCCTTCGATGACGATCTGGTGAGTTAGAAGCCCAACCTCGCCGGCCATTACATACTGAGTTCCGTCAGAAAGTGTGTGAGTCTCGCCTGAGAGAAATAAGAAAAGCATACCGATAAAAACTTGTCAGTATTAGCAATAGCCATGTAATTCTTTACAGTATTGGTTGCTTTTTGGAAAGCTATGTTTGTTTCTCTAATGAGATGTGTTTATTTGTAATATATAAAAAATAGAATAAAGATCTCTTTGACTACCTCAAAGCATACAGGAAATAGGAATGATTGTCCAAATTTGCACAAGAGCTCGGAGCTTATTCTAGGGGTGCCTGTGGCTTCCATTACCTAAATGTTCGTAGATAAGCGGAGCATCGAGGGTGAGAGTGTTACCAGATACGGCGGTGACCATCCGCACCTCGGTTTCGGTAGGCTCCTTCCCGGTGGTAGTGATCATTACCTGTAGAAAATGAATGTTTTTAACATGGCTGCTCTTTCAACAGTGTTCTACAGAGTAATGCTCACCCTTTCATACGTGGGTTAATAGTTTACACCCATACACAGCATAGACCTGCTGTAAGAAAAGTAGAATGCACTCATTCACCTCCTTATTGAGCCAAGACGAGTCGGCGGCTTCAGCCAGTGTGACAACAGTCTCCCCGGCGGCAGCGGTGGCTCCGAGTTTGACCCAAGTGGTGGAAGGACATTGCCCGTTGAGGATCAACTGTCCAAATACACCTGCAAAACGTTTCCTGTTAGTGTTAGCCAAATGTCCTCTCCTTTAGGTCTTCGTAACCGCTACCATTTTTACTATTCAAAATGAAAACAATGGTGGTTTTACCCATGGCCTTCCATCCAACGTCGGGTGTGCCGTCGGGCATGGGCATGTCAACATTGTCAGGATCGTTCGGGTCTGTGGTGCCCCTGAGGACGATGTTGAGCTTATGCGTGAAGGGGGCGTCTTCGCTAAATCCGGCCACCAGACTTCCACCCTGAGGATGATTTTAGACATGTTGCTGCGATAACCGGCTAATGGTGACGTATTCATAGCGTTTACACCTCGTAAATTTCAAGCACCTAGAAAATCCCCGGAGGGGCGAATGGGAACCACCTGAATGAAAACTCACCTGCAGGAAAATGATCGTAGCGTTGAACACATGATCCATTGTGTCTGCAAACTCCAAACCGCCATAGACGTAAACGCGGCCGAGGCTTGGGGTATCTGTATCCACGATAATCCACACACCTGAAAAAGAGGTAAGGTAGTTGTAAACCTACACCCGTACTGTAAAAGGACAATATCCCTGACTAAAAAAAAAAAAAAAAAAAAAAAAAAAAAAAAAAAAAAAAAAAACAGGTAACCGTGGACAGCTACGAAGTTTTCAAGTACAAATACTGTAATAAACCTTTCTCTCTCTCTCTCTCTCTCTCTCTCTCTCTCTCTCTCTCTCTCTCTCTCTCTCTCTCTCTCTCTCTCTCTCTCTCTCTCTCTCTCTCTCTCTTACCTGGTGGAATGATGATCTCGTCGCCTTCCACTGGCAGACCGTATTCTTCCTCCGTAGGATGTCCTCCCGATCCTACAGGAACTTCCTTCCATGTCTCGACGTCGGACCACAGGAAAGTAACATCAGGGCGGCCAGTGGGCACGGGCGGAGGCGTGGGAGGAATACAGCCCTCGTATTCGCACCTGCAGGAGTTTTGGGTCAGTCTGGGGTTCCTCATGGGGCGCTGGTTGAGCAATTTGTGCTTTGCATGATTTTATAGATAGGCTTTTTTTTTGTCACGTATGATCGGACACTGACATTACAATGAAAGGAAGTAGACAGCCCCTCGATGTGAAAATCCAAAGGGAAAAAGGAAATATGAAAATTCCATGAAAGGGAATTCACTGTGGTGACTCCCTCGAAATGCTAAACAGGATTTTATTTTTATTTGGTGATGAATTTAAAGACGGTAGCAAGAGCAAGATGCAGATCGTTGGTTATCCACACACACCCACACGCACACACACACACACACACACACACACACCACACACACACACACACACACACACACACACACACACACACACACACACACACACACACACACACACACACACACATACACACACATACACACACACACACACACATACACAAAGCGATAAGACTGACAGGTGTCGCAGCGTAATACAAAAAAAAAACTCACCTGTATGTCTCAAAGTTAATGTTTCGTGTTGAACCTGTCCTTCGCTCGTCAAAGACTGTTCGTTTCTTCCTGGATTCTACTTGATCCGAAACTGCAAAAGAAGAAGTATTAGTGTACACAGATTAGAGTATTTAAAGTATATCTATTTGAAATATCGATTAGAAATGAGAGTGTGTGCGCGCACATGTATGTATTGTGGGTGTGTATGTGTGTGTAAGTATAAGTTATGAGTTTGTGTGTGAAAGAGAGAGAGAGAGAGAGAGAGAGAGAGAGAGAGAGAGAGAGAGAGAGAGAGAGAGAGAGAGAGAGAGAGAGAGAGAGAGAGAGGATGTCCGAATTTCCCTTTCGCCCCCCCCTCGAAAAATCATTCACAGCATACCCAAGTAAGTCATCGTCTTCGCGGAGTCGTCCCAGTAGTATTCCCCGTGGAAGCCTGTAACCGGGTCTGGAAGGGAGTCGGAGCTGTTTCTCT
>NW_020870607.1:120000-122500 GCF_003789085.1 Penaeus vannamei
GAAGATGGAATAGAAAATATTGATTACCAAATTACGGGTAACTTTCGACGATTGTGAAATTCGCATTTGTAATCGTTTTTACGCAGACTCTAGATCCCATCATCACCTTTGCTCCGTAATTGGGTAATTCGATGGTCTTCGTGTCGCCATAGAGTTCGATAACAGCATCGCCCATGAATGGCTCTTCCTCGGACCCGATGCTCAGCGACCCGCCCTCGACGACCAGGATGTACTTGGCTCGCAGGACGATCTCCGATGTTGCTTCCTGGTCGAATACCACGTGACCTCCTGGAACGGACAGATGTCAGACTGAGCGAGGATATCTGGAGTGCTGTCTGTCGACATAATTTTCAGAAGCTTTTGCGACATCGCTCAAGGCATTGTCGTCATAAAAGAAAATATAAAGAGAATATTCATAAACGAGAAACAATGATTTAGAAACGCTCTTAAAGCAACAAGGGCGGGAGTTCCGAATGATCCCATAAGGAATACACGGCATCCAGTCGCTCTTACCTTTGATGAGGAGCATTTCGAGGACTTCCGTCGACTCGTCCATGAGGACAGTCTGGCCGTTCTCGATGATAACGAGCTGGCCTTCCGATGGCACGGGCAGTCCGCCCCACGTGAACACCGAACTCCAGCGATCAATGTAGAAGAACTCTCCATTCTCGTCCTAGGAAGATATTGGTCCGAATTAGGGAAAAGAGGCATCTGGGTTTGGACTTGGGTATTATCTTCATGCAGCGTTATTAAACTGAATATTTTTATATTTACGATTAGAACATCTTCTATGTCCAGATGAAATCTATATGATACTCACAACTGTAGCAATGCCTTTGCCAGGCACAGTAACCATAACAGGGAACTCTCCGGGTCCACTGTGGGGGGTAGTCTTGCAAGTGATCACGGTGCTGCTCTCAGTCAAGATGTTACAAACAGAGCCTCCGATAGTGACTGCGTTTCCAGTGTCTCTGCAATGGAATTCGGGGACTCTGTCATTGATTTTATTTTTCGGGAATCGATCAAGAGCACAATAATTCTTTGTGCTGTCAGTAATCATTATTACAAATGTACGAAAGGTTTAAGAACATGCAAAAAGGTAACTTACGCAAAACCGGTTCCCGTGATGGTAATATCGGTGCCGCCAGCTGTTCCTCCTCTCACGGGAGAAACGACTGTGACGGAAGAACTCAGAGAAGAGTCATAAGTGAATCCGCCAACAAGCGTCGTGGTTGTAGCGTCGGGGTTCGTCACAACAACGTCACACGACTCTGTGCTGCTTCCTCCTGGTCGAACAAAGGGAGTCTTTTAAGATGGACGAAAACTATAATATATTTACAAAACGAAACGTCTGATAGTTGATAATGTAGATTGTGTTCATTTTTGTTCTAAAGGTCATCATGGACTTGCATACCTGGTGTCCTGGGGGGAACGACACACTTGATGGAGCCAAAACTGGCAGCAGTGACGTCACACGTTGCATCGCATACGGTCACTGTGGAGCCGCCGGCTGGGTCGAAGCCTGTTCCGGTCAGCGTCGCCTCCACTCCTCCAAAGCCTCCTGCAGATTCGAGTCAAAGGATGAGATAGCAATCAAAACTTTCTGCTTTATATCGTGAAAATTAGTTATATCAGGATTCTTATGAGTTTAAGTATATTCAACACGTAGACTAGTGAACCAACCTGAAGATGGGCTCACGGAGTCGACTGAAAAACTGTAGGTGACACTAATTGAATTTGAGTATCCGTAGAGAACATCTCTCACAACGATATCGTAAGTGCCTGAAGCCAGTTCTGGACTCTGCAACAGAAAATTTATTTGTATTAGATTAGAGTGCGCACGCGCGCGCGTTTCATTATGACGAGAACAAAGACAACAATGATATATCATTATGATTTTAATAGGGTTTCTAGAAGCTGCCTTTCCACGTAAACGACACACAAGGAGAGCCCACCTTGCAAGTAACGGTAGTGGAGGTGGCAACGACTTCTGTGCAGGCCACCCCGCCCACTGTGACCTCTGGGTCATCGGTGGCCAGTTTCAGGTTTGTTCCAGACAAGGAAATGCTTGCATTGCAGCAAGCAATCGGTGATACCCTGTAAAAGGAAATGTCCTTTGCAATAAAATAAAACCGAGGATGATAATGATGATAATAATAATAATGATGATAATAATAATGGCAATGATGGAAATAATAATGATACTAATAATGATAATAATAGTAATGATAATAATAATAACTATAATAATGAGAACGATAATTATAGAAATGTATTTCGATAGGAAGTGCGCCATGAAACTCACGGGTCACTGGAGAGGACAGGGGTCTTAGCGGAGTCGTAGGTGAAGTCAGTTGGCGAGTTGGTTGTAACTCCTCCAGACGTTACTGCCACCGACGCAACGCCAGCTGCGTGGACTGGGGTGAGGCATGTGATGGTGTCAATGGCTTCTGACAGGATTTGGCACTCGAGGCCGTCCACGGTTACATTCAGATTTCCT
>NW_020870607.1:132500-137500 GCF_003789085.1 Penaeus vannamei
CCGTCAAATTGTTTGAAGTGACATGTATGTCAGTATGTATGTATGTATGTGTGTAAATATAAAGTAAAATGTGAATACATAAATACATACATATATGTATCCGTGTAAATGTGTGTGTGTGTGTGTGCGTGTGTGTGTGTGTGTGTGTGTGTGTGTGTGTGTGTGTGTGTGTGTGTGTGTGTGTGTGTGTGTGTGTGTGTGTGTGTGTGTGCGTGTTCGTGTGCCTGCAAGTGTGTGCGTGTGAATTCATAAAAGACCTACGCGTCAGCCGTGGAAGCAAATCCGTGATCAACCGTAAGTTGGTCGGTTCTTCCCGTCCTGCCATTTTTGTCCTTCCAGCGGAACTGTACCTTCATGGTGGTCTCAATGTTGCCTCGTATAGCGAAACACATCTAGAGAGAACGTGGCGAGTTACATTCCTATTTATGAGATTTCTTATCCATTCAGTGTTTACTTCTCGAAATATGAAAAATAGTTATGAAAGGGCAATTATAGTCAACGTTGAAAGATCTTCGAATAATATTTCAAAAAAAAGTATTAGTCATTAATCTCACATAGCGATAGGTGTTAACGTCCGCCATTTCATCCTCCTCGTCGGTGTAGAAAAGCCTTGGGTCGTCTGTATTCAACACGTAGGATTTCCTGAAATAAATGACACCTTCTATCATCCGGGCTCGCCACCTTCCTCCTTATTAAGCAAAGGCATTCCTATTTCACTCATCCGTTATCTATTTCACATGATCTTTCAGAAGCAGCTTCAGAAGCCCTTAATTCAGAGTCGAAATCGCCTACTCACTTTCCACAGTAGCTCGCGAAGTCGACTACGGTCGATCCTCTCACGCCAAGAAGATCATCCTCGCCCATTTCGAAGTCGACCTGGTACAGGTAGGTCGGGCTGTCCGCCTGGATGTCGCACTGCTGGTCAGTCAGGCCTAGAATCGCGGATCGAATCTGCAGGGAGGCAAGATTACCGGGATTTATAATAGTGATACAGGAAGAGTATCGATCACCCCAAGAATCAAATCACGAATAAGAATAGACATTGCCAAAGTGTTGTTACTCATATCCACAGTACATGGCAACTTTTATAAGTACCTCTGTATCCACAGTGATATCAACAAGGTCAGAGGTAAATCCAGCCAGATAAATCCTAGCTTGTCCTGGGGATCCTGAGTAACTAATCCTCTGCACTTCGAACTGCTCCTTGGGGTCCAACCTGACACGCTGGAGCTCGTTGTGACCGATGGCCGTCTGGTCGTACGTGAATTTGGCGTTGAAGTCGGCCATTCGGATGCGGAAGGTCATACTCGCTGCGGAGTCGAGAGCGAGGTCAAAGGTCAAAGGTCGTTTAGGAATCATCCTGAACCCCACCCCTTCCCTCACCTTTGTTCCTACTTAATCATGAAAACTCGTGCTACTTAAGTGTTCAAATCCCCGAAAGGTTCCACCCTATTTCCGAACTAAGACGAGTCTCAGGAGTAGAACTGGATCATCGAGGCCGTGCTACCTACCCATGGTGCGATACCGGAGCTCAAAATAGGCCGGGGTGTCCGCCTCGAGTGTGATGTGCTGCCAGTGACCCACGTAAGTCTGCGGAAACGAGGAAGCTGGTTTTCATGTGAACGACAATCGATGATCTTATTAGGGAGCAACAGGTTTTCGAATCGTTTAGAATAAACCAGTGAAAATATCCGAAAGGGTGGCGGTAAGCTTCATAAGGATGATAATTATGATATATAAGTAGTTGTTCTTGTTATAGTTATTGTTGTAGTAGTAGTTGTTGTTGTTGTAACATAGATAACAAAACTATTGATAACACAATGATGGTAATTATGGCAACAGCTAAACCGCAGCCTCAAAATATATATGAATGCAAATAGTATTAACCCTTTCATTACCTTGTTGTCGGGGTTGCCATTTTCGGCAACGAAGAAGTCAGAATTGCCATCCAAGTCGCCAACGGACAGAGAATACAAACCGTCGTGGGCAACATGGAGATAGCCTGAAAATCACAAAAGCATCTGTGTTTATATTATGTCTATGGTTATAATTCTGTTTATGTGTATTTCTTTCGATATTTGCATATCTGTATATGTCTGTTTACATATTTATCCGGATCTATATATTTCGAGCTTGCTTGTATCCATTTATCTGTGTATCTATTTGTCTGTGTTTATTAGTTTTTTTCAGCATGTATGTTTTTTATATGAATTTATGAAAAAAATGTTTTGACTCCTTATTGAAGAAAGTGTGTATAAAACTTACATAAAAAAAATATATATGCATATGTGAAAAATTATATTGACGATGGAAATTACAAACCATCCTAATGATGACTGATTGCATTCATGATTGTAATAGTGACAAAAGTATAAAGTACAACGTGATATAAGTATATAGTAACCCAATAGTGATAACTATAGTAATGGTAATAATGTTTAAACAATAACAATGAAAATTATAATGTTAATGGAAATACTGATAATGATGATGATGATATTGATAACAGTAACGATAATAATGATAATATTAATATTGATGATGGTGATGGCAATAATGGTAATAGAAAAAATGATGATGGAAATGATAACAGAAGTAATGATGATGGTAATAATGATAATGCTGATTATAATAGAAATAATGATGGTAATGATAATGCATATAGAAAAAAACAATGATAATAATGCTCAATGAAAAAATCATAATAACGATGCTTACAGAAAAAAATAACGATAATAATAATAATACTAACAGCAAAAATAATAAAGATAATAAAACTGCCTATAGAAAAGACAATGATGATGATAACCTTTGGCACACAGACAACAACGCCGTTGCTTATTCCGCAAGAAACCTACCGGAGACTCTCCCCGTCAGGTTCTGGGTGCCGTCCACGGTGATCGTCGTGTCCTGCATCACGGAGGAGCTGTAGCCGCTGTGGCTGGAGTCCAGGGGCGCCCAGAGGCTGTCGTCACGCAAGTCACTGACGTACACGCCACTCCACGTCTCCGACAGGATGCCGCGCTCTCCTGAAGGAGGGAAATGGGCGGAGATGAGAGCGTGCGGCAGAAACCAGGCGTTTAAATGAATGTTCTCGCCTGTCTCGCTCGTCGCCTTCCTTTCTCCTTCTCCTTCCTTCTTCCCCTTCATCCTGACCCGAGGCTGGGGTCTCCGCTGCCAGGCCGGGAACCTACCTATCTGTTTATTCATCAGCAGCTATCTCTCTTGCTATGAATAGGTTGCACGTATGCTTGTATGTATATGTATATGTATATGTATATATATATATATATATATTATATATATGTATATATATATATGTATATGTATATTATATATATATATATATATATATATATATATATATATATATATATATATATTATATAGTATATATATATATATATATATATATATATATATATATATATATATATATATATATATATATATATATATATATATATATATATATATATATATATATATATATATATATATATTATGATATATATATATATATATATATATATATATATATATATATATATATATATATATATATATATATATATATATATATATATATATATATATATATATATATATATATATATATATGTCTATATATACTGCATATATATGCATGCATGTATATGTCTATCTGTGTATATATATGTATATTTTTACCTGATGCAGGCCCAGTAACGCTTTGCGACGGCGTTAAACAGGTGAGTGTCTCGTCTTGCACATCCTGGATCACACACTCAGCTCCTCCAACCCACACCTGTAATAGCAATCCATTAATTGGTAACGTTTTAAGCGTGAACAACTTACCGAAGAAGAAATTTCCTTTAAAATAATATAAATTATATATATATATATATATATATATATATATATATATATATATATATATATATATATATATATATATATATATATATAGATAGATAGATAGATAGATAGATAGATAGATAGATAGATAGATAGATAGATATAGATAGATAAGCACGTTTCAAAAAAGTGAGGATGTGCGCCAGTGCCTACCTCAGTCTTGCCGGGGTAAGGGTCGAAGCCAACACCTGTGACAGTCAACAGAGTGTTTCCCTGCGTGGATCCGCTGCTGGGACTCACGCTCTCAACGCCTGCGGCAGAAAAAAAGTAGTGGGTAAAGTTGCTGCTTCGAGTGAAAGGTTGTTGCATTTATTCTTTCCATCTCGAGATTTCTGCTGTGTTTCATAGGCGTGATTACCAGCGCTGATGATATGGAATTTGGTATTCACTTGTGATGATTAGTTGATCTCAGGGAAAACAAAATATTCTAGTAGTAATATCTGTCTTACGACTGGATTTTGCTCTTATTTCTTCTGATGACGTCGCTGTCGGTACAGAGCCATGGCATTTACCTGCGTAAGTGTGGTGCTGGAACAGTCTGTCCTGAGAATCGACGTAAATTCCCCATTTCCGGTTGACGGAGACGCCGCGTTCAGTAACGTAGGTGGTTCCGTTCATGGGTCCGGTGTACTTACTGGTCACCAGGCACTTGAGGCTTCGCGATTCCAGCTGGTACAACGCCCCGCTGGTTTCATTCACCATTTCACACTCCACGCCGCCCATGTACACCCTGAAAATATTCAAGAGACATTAGCAGGAGAAATTCTTATTCGCAGTTCTAAATGAGTGATAACTGAAATTGGAAATATCGGCCTTATCAGTATTCACGTATAACGGAATCATTCGCTAGTGGCTTGTACACTGTGTTAAATACATTAGCGTTATATCAATGATGATGATAGTATATCAATGAAACAAATGACAAATGATGATAATGATAATTATGATCATGAACATAATAATAATAATAATAATAATAATGATAATGATAATAGATATAATAATTATAGGTATGATCATGAAAATAATAATGATATAACGATAATAATAATGATAATGTGTCATCTGTATAGGATAGAATTGGAAGACAGTAATCGTTAGAA
>NW_020870607.1:152500-160000 GCF_003789085.1 Penaeus vannamei
GATGTGGGGCTGTGTGTGTGTGTGTGTGTGTGGCTTGTGACCTTGTGTGTGTGTGCACCATCCGTCCACCTTTGTGTGCTGTGTGTGTGTGTGTGTGTGTGTGTGCTGTGTGTTCTGCTACTCTCTCTCTCTTCTCTCTCTCTCTCTCTCTTCTCTCTCTCTCTCTACTTCTCCCTCCCTCTCTCTCTCTTCTCTCCTCTCTCTCTCTCTCTCTCTCTCTCTCTCTCTCTCTCTCTCTCTCTCTCTCTCTCTCATCTCTCTTCTCTCTCTCTCTCTCTCTCTCTTTTCTCTCTCTCTCTCTCTCTCTATCGCTCTCTCTCTCTCCTCTCTCGTCTCTCTCTCTCTCTCTCTCTCTTCTCCTCTCTCCTATATATATACTAATATATATATGATATAGTATATATAATACTATACTTATACATATCATATATATATTTATACATATATATATGTATATATAATATTATAGTATATATGCCGCGGGCTGCCAAGTATATATACTATACTATATATATATAGTTATATATATATTATGTATATATACATATTCTATATATGGTATTATATATAATATATAAATATATATTATATATACCTAACTTACTATATAAATTATAGTATATATGTGTTGTGTGCTGTGTGTGTGAGCACGTGTGTGTGTGCACTGTGTGTGATGTATAATATATATATATACCTACTACTATATATTATATACTAATGAGTATACATATAATATATATGTATATATATATAATATATGTATAATATATATATATATAATTATATACTATTATATATATCATATATGTATATTACATAGTTTATATATTACTATATCACGTATTATATACTATATATATATATACTATATATATACTATATATATGTGTGTGTGTTGCACTCGTGCTGTGTGTGCGTTCAGCACGCTGTGGCGGATGCACTGTGTGTGTTCGTGTGCTGTGTATGAGCTACAAAACACACACATACACACACGCACACACACACACACACACACACACACACACACACACACACAGCACACACACACACACACACACACACATATTATATATATATAATACTCATGATCTAAATATCATAGTGTGCTGGGGATGTGTGATGTGTATGTGTGTTGTGTTGTGTGTGGTGATGTGTGTGTGTGGATGCTGATGTGTGTGTGATTGTGATGTGTGTGTTAGCTGTGTGCGTGCGTGCGCGCTGATGTGTGTGTGTCAGTGTATGGTGTCGTGGTGGTGATGTGTTGTGTGGTGCTGACTGTGTGATGTGTGTAGCATGTGCTGTGTAGTGTGCTGTGATGTGGTAGCTGCGTAATGTTGTGTGTGTGTGATGCTGTGTGTGTGTGTGTGTGTGCTTGGTGTGTGTGTGTGGGTGTGTGTGTGTGTGTGAGTGAGTGAGTGATGTGAGAGTGTGCGTTGGGGGGAGGGCCATATATGAGCATATTATCTTTTAATATATTAAGAAAATAATAATAAACCGGTGGCAAATTACATTGTATAAAGAATATATGAACATTTTCAAACAACAAGGCAAGCATCATGGTGTGTGGAATCACCTCATCTAATCAACCACTCATTCTCTGTGTTTGAGGTGAAGTAACGACAAGTATTCATTTATGCTAACTAACTTATCAAACATTACATCATAAATTTTCGAGTAAAACAATTTTTTTTAGTATCCGTCACTTACATATAATTTACATAGAAATTCATAGACCTATTAATGATTTATGAACATAATCTGGCAATGGGCACATTTTGGCACATTCAGAAGTAACAATGTCTCATTTCAGAGAGCAACTTATTAATATTCACTGACCTAACTTACTCTTTTATTAATATACACTAACTTACTCTTTTTGATTTACTTTTAGCAAAAACAATCTTCTAATGAAGACGTGGCTACATCACTTTATAGTCATATTTCTACTAATACATTTTAAACATACTATTTTCTACTTACCCACATATTAACTACTGCATCACTTTAACCCATTAGACATTCATATGGGGCCAAGCAAGGATAAAGTTTTCTACTTGCTTTGTCAGTTTTCGGATGACAACTGCAATCCGATGACTGCGCCATTGGTAGTTTTTCCGTTTAGCTCAGCCATTCTTGGTAGGATTAAATGGTTAATTCCTGGACGCTGTCCCGGCTCAGGAGATAGCTGGTCTAACTAGCTGAATATGCCCTCCAACCGCCTTTGCTGGTAACTCCCCAGGGGCGAGCTTTCCTTAACTGCTTTGCTCATGTTGGTACCCATGCCCATGCACTCTGAAACCTGTAGTCACCTCATCATTGCTGCCTACACCTTTTGACATGCCCAGTAACCACGTTTTTATATAACAAAACCCCATTTATCAATATCAAATTAGCCATCAAAAAATTCTTAAACTACTCTAAAGTTTCGCACACTAAGCCCACAGCATTTTTTTTTCTTGAATAGCGTGATAATGTCCGGTGATATTGAAATGTCGGCGAAAAAAAAAAAAAAAAAAAAAAAAAACAGCTCCAGAATAAGAATAGGAATGTTTCAGTTCCAGCCCTACCTGGAGGAAGTAAAATTCTGTCTTACTAGAAGTTGAGGAGTTGAATGAAAATAGACAAATTTATTTCACACAAAATTTATCATTTTGGAAATCAAAATAAAAATATTCATAAAAAATAAATTGACATACATATGTACTTTGCCACTTTGTACAGGTAGGAATAGGACTCGTCATTTCTGGATATAAAAACAAGAAAACGGGTAGTATGTTCCCCTCAGAAAATAACAAGTCCCAAGCAATCAACAAACTGCCGCTCTTTGTTCAGCAGTCTAATTAGTTTCACACAAAAAGTTGAAGCACAACGAGAACTAGGTAATTGAGCAACATCATGGAATATGAAATATATTTATAACAAATAGAAATATTCATAAAAACTCAAAACCGTGCAGCAAAGAAAAGGGCAGTCTGTCCTCTTACAAAATAAAGTCACAAAAAATAATCCACTCCAGAAACACTCGTCATATCAATCTCTGGGTGCGCTGTTGCTTCCCAACATTCTTAGTACTTCTAGTGGTAATGACCAGGTCAGATGCCTTGCAATGGATGTAAATTGGTCTTGCATGCAGACGTTCTAACCCCTTTACTTCATCATCATCTGCAAGGGAATAATTTCCTCCACAGTGGTAGCACACAGGAGGGAAGACTGCAGTCATTCCAGCAAAGTATAACACCCCCAACTGGTTTTGCACAATGGTTGCTTTCCCTCACCATGGTATCACTATATTTTGAATCTGGAGGAAACTGGAGGCTACCATAAGTGTAGGTGCCTTCCTCGCACACACGCTCCACAGCCTGTTCCTCGTGTTTCTTCAGTTTTGTGCATGAGTAGATGCATCTGGGTTTGGCGCATTCCCCATAAATGAATGCCCTAACCTGCAATAGAATATGAGAACTTAAGAACACTTTGGCCTTAGACAGATATCAATGGTCAGTATGTGTCATTGGATTTGATGCCTCAGTTTATTCCTGCCTGGAAATGTATCAGGCTGTTTAAAAAAATGGCTCAAAATGAAAATACATGTACACATGGACATGTGCCCTACCTTTGCGTCAGAGAACTTGTTAAAACTGATTAAGTTTGAGAAGTGAAATGAGGGAGGTGCATGAATTCTTTCTTTTTTTTTTTTTTTTTTTTTTTTTTTTTTTTTAGCACCAAGAGACGTTACATGTAATCTTGCAACCGAATGAAATTGTTCAGGTCAGCTTGTGCCGTCTTTGTGGCTTCAAGTCTATCATCAATCAAATTCTGAATCAAGCCAAATATCTCAGTGAAGGAGTCTTCAGCAGTTGGCTCATACACCTGAAACAGAAATGAATGATATGCTTCAAAGTTGTTTAAGAAATACTCTAGAATGTGCAGTCTGTAATCTGAAAACTGAAAGGAAAAGGATTTTGATATGAATTGGGAAGGGATCTGAGATCTGAGCCACAAGTCCCTTCAGTGCAGGCTCAGCAAACATAGCAACCTGCAGAAAAAAATATTCTCTATACTGTATACACTTAATTTATCTATACAAGTTATTTTCATGTTGATATTTAGAAATGTAGTCTATGTAGGCTTTTAACTTGAAAATCAGTACCCAATGCTGACTGCAAAGATGAATTCTTAGTGTAAACATTTGAGATAATGCTGGACTATGTTAGTATATTTGAGTAAAAAAAAAAAAAAAGGAAAAGGTTTATTTTTGAGAAATTAATAATAAGCTATGTCAGACAAAGATCACATATGTAACCAATACTATCAAAACTATTAATTCTGTGATACTCGCGTCTGTTTCCACTCCCTTCAGCTTGACACGTTCAAATCTGTGGCCAATATCATCTACTACTGGCTGCAATTAATTCTTCAGCTCCTTCTTCAAGTCTGGATTTTTTTCCTTTTTTTGCGCACCTCTTTCATGGTGCTGCAGGACATCATTTTGGCTTCACATTCTGCTTTCATTACTCCACTGGCTGTGGAGACATTCTGGAGGGCAAAATTTAACAGTAATGAACCTCTCCACCGGGTTTATGTAGCTTCCTCCAGGGTGAGTAAGTCCCGTAACAAACATGTCTGCATCCAGTGCAATGAAAGTTGCAATCCCTTCCACTCGTATAGACTTATATGTGACCCTGTGGTCCGGCCCACCATCTGGATAATGAATCAAGATTGGTTTGTCAAGGTTTATGCTGTCCTCACAACAGGTCTTCCGAAGAATTGATGTAACTTCTGCAGCATGACGCTGCAGAAGTGATTTTGTCTTTGAGTGTCACTGAACCCTTTCCATCAAATAATGAGTCTGTCACATTATTTGGTATATCACCTTTGGGGAGAACTGACGGAATGAGACAGATATGGAAATCATGGTCCAGTGCCAATAAACTAGTCTCCTGGTTTTGGGTAAGACAGGCATTGTGTCCACAAACACCTATACTAAGAGGGCGATGGGGGTCTCCAATAGGTATGACAGCCTTGTCATCAAGAGAAAGAAGCTTGCAGTTTTCCTTCAACTTCACAGCAAATTCCTTGATGAACCGATGCTGATAAAGACAATACTTACTATCCTCATGCTCAACACGTAGGTCTCTGCTGAACAGCGGATTTTATTTTAAATCGGCCTGTATGTTACAGGGAACTTGCCGTTGTTGGATCCTTGAGCCAGAGTTACAGTCTCACCATTCAACAGAGGGCACAGCCACAGGGATACCAACAGAAATCCTCTTCATCACTTCACTGCGCAGGTCCCCAAGCGAGATGGCAAAGGGCAGGTACAGTCCCTCACTATGTCGTCTCTCATGAACGGCTGGATTTACTACACTGAAGTATTGTTCCACTTCATTCCAAAATGTTTCAAACTTTGTGTTGCCAGTATTCCCTCCTTTTTTACTCATGTCAATCAATAATTCAGCATCAGCAAGAATTCGTAGAAGACGGTCATCAATTTTAGCCTGAGCTGAGTACTCTGCAGCAGATGAATCATTGGTGAGGTACCTGAACATATCTCTCAGAACAACTGGCTTTATTGATGCCACTGACTGGTATTTGTCATAAAATGTACTGCGCATAACACGCGTACTGTACACAGGGAGGAATGCGTAAATTTGCTGGATGGCTTTAAGCAGGTCTTCTAACTTGACAGGAATTCTCAATACAAAGTTCAAATTTCCAAGTAAACTGCATCGATAGTATGTGTACAAATTCACTGAGCATAGCACTTTGAAATCTTCCAACCAGTGGCGACGTTGATATCAGTCCTCAGGTTCGAATTCCAATAAAAGAATAGGTGTGTAGAAATCTGTCGAAGATAGTTCGTCAAAAACATTATCGTACACCACTGGGCATGGTGGAAGTATGCTCTCAATTGCCCTCAAGCAAAAATCGTTCACAGGTGACCACAATGGTTCATTGAATTTCTACTCTTCTCGCATCTCTCTCGCTACTGAAAAGGGTATTGGTTGTATTTGTGGAGAACTTCATTTAGTTCTGAAACTTGTCTCCTCGAATTGCCAAAGCGGGAAAACCACGGTCATAAGAAGTTCAGAGATGGCATATGAATGGGATGTCAGCACCTCTGCGTTTATCTGAAACATATATGTATATCCATTTTTAAATAGATATTTAATAATCTGTACTGAATATCTCTAAAACTGCAAATGTATTTTTGATTGATGGACTTTGTTCCAAATAGGCCCCTCCCTCAATCATGGAGCTTTTATAGATCCACGCCTCAATCAATATTTTGACAATATATTTTTCGAGTGATGCTAAAATCACTGAAAAAAATACTATCAAACATTGGTCCAAATAAATCTGTTGCTATGGTTGTGACATAGAATCTCAAGCACTGACACAAGGCAATGTCCAGATGCAGAACTGAACTGGTGGATGTGATGACGGACTTACAGTAACCTTGTACCTTATATATTTTGCGGAAAACATCTCCATGACCTCGAGCGGGCCACCCAAGTCCACACTGTGGCAGCCCACGCCATAGACACTGCACTGCTTTGTTGCCGGATCCGTCTCGGAAACCGCATGCACAGCACATTTTTCATACTTCACCGTATCCGGCAAGGAATCGAACACTTCCCTAAATGAAAACGTTATTGGCCATTTCCTAATAATTTTATATTAGGTCACACTGCACCATCTTTCCCGTTGAAAAAGCGACCCGGCCTGCACACCACTTGCCATGGCCATTTTTGTTTTGATGTTTGAATGTGATTTTTTATATCCTTGTGCGTATACTGGTAATTTCCGCAAAATGTATTTTATTTTTGTTTTGGGGACGGGAGAAATGATACCATACATAATGAATCATAAACAAATTGATTTGTATTTATTTTTGTTATTTCTTTCATGGACGTCACAATATCTGCGGGAAAAAATCGGGATTTTCCTTTCCTGGATATGAATGTCGGCGTGTCCGCCATTCAAGAAAAAAATGCTGTGGGGTAACAGGGAACAAAAAACAATTCCAAACCGTTCCCTACCAATGTCATATTAGAATTTTAATCCAATGATGCCCATGTATTTATGAATTTAAATCGTATTCTTAGGAAAAGCATCATATCAGGATTTTTCATATACAAATTAGGAATATATCAATAAGATTCTTTTACTAAGTTACTGTTTTAATATGGGTAACATAACTTAATGATCTCATGGCTTATGGGGTGCACTGAATTCACTCCTCTGCTGAGTGTGTGCCAAAGCTACAACGGTCAAAGAAACGTTTTTATCTAATAACGGTTTATTCTATCAGCAAATGATAAACAGGAGGCAAATCACATTGTAATCTTACCAATAAATATTTTAGGAAAAGCAGGTAATATTCTATTCGAACTTAAGTCTAAGATTATTTCTACATTACACCTTCCCTTTACCTACTGATTAAAAGTCAATCATCATTATTATGAACATAATAAAAACAAGTATGAGAAGGGATCAACT
>NW_020870607.1:165000-172500 GCF_003789085.1 Penaeus vannamei
CCGAGATCATCGGCCACCAGAGATCATCGGCACAGAGATATAGCCACCGAATCAATCGGCACCGAGATCATCAGAGCATACACAGAGATGAGATCATCGGCACGAGATAATAGCCACCGAGATCATCCGGAGATCATCGGCACCGAGATCAATCGAATCATCGGACACCGGAGATCATCGGCACCGAGAATCATCGGGCACAGGAGATCATCGGCACCAGAGATCATCGGCAACGAAGATCATCGGCACCGAGGCCACAGAGATCAATCGGCACCCAAGATCATAGCCACCAAGATCCATCGGCACCGAGATTATCGTCACCGAGATCATCGGCGACCGCAGATCATCGGCACCGAGATTATCGGCCACCGAGATCATCGGCACCGGAGATCGAGATATCGGCCAGCCAAGATCATCGGCACCGAGATCATAGCCACCGAGATCATCGGCACCAAGATCATAGCCACCGAGATCATCGGCACCGAGATCATAGCCACCGAGATCATAGGCACCGAGATCAATAGCCAGAGATCACATCGGCGAGATCTCGGCACCGAATCATAGCCAGCCACCGAGATCATCGGCACCAAGATCGAGATCAGCCCAGCGAGATCATCGCAACCAGATCATCGGCACCGAGATCATCGGCACCGAGATCATAGCCAACGAGATCATCGGCACCGAGATCATAGCCACCGAGATCATCGGCACCAAGATCATCGGCACCGAGATCATCGGGCCAGCCGAGATCTATAGCCACCTGAGATCAATCGGCAACCGCATCTATTGGGTAGGAGATCATAGGCCACTCGCGGATCATGTCAGGCAGCCGAGATTGCATAGCCACCTTCTGGCGAGATCATCGGCGACTGTAAGTAGGGTCAGGGATGTGCGACCAAGATCATCTTCGGTCGGGGACTGCCGGTGATTGTCGGTGGGTATGATCGTGGGCGTTTGTTTGGTTGAGATTCGGGTGCCGGCGATGATCTCGGTGCCCGATGATTTCTTGGTGTGCGAATGTCTCGGTGGCTATGATCGTAGATCATGTGCGAAGATCTGGTGGCTATGATAGCCTCGGTGCCACGAATGAATCCTCAGGGGTGGGGCTATGAATCATACCGGCGTGCGCCCGATGATCTGCAGATCAGGATCCTCCGGGGGCTATGATCTCGCGGTGCCCTCGGCCCTCTCATGCCTCTCTACGAATCATAGCCTCAACACGGCCGCGATGATTTGGTGGCCTTTAATGATCCATGCTCTTCATTGGGTGCGCCCACACCGAGATCATCGCAGCGAGAATCCATAGCCCACCAAGATATCGGGGCACAAGAAAAGACCGGAATCATAGCCAAACCCCTGGCCGAGATCATCCGGCGCCACCCAGGTGGCCGCCGGGTCTGAAACCCTTGTGCAGTACCTCACCGCCGGTGGTCAGCACGATCAATCGGCACAAAACCGGGCCGATGATCGTGCCAACTCAACTATATATGAAGGGACTATAAAATATATATATAAGGAACTACAAATATCATGAATACTTATTATAAAGGACTAAAAATTGAATACCAGACAAAGATAATTGATTTAGAATTCGGACAATATATGCAGAGGATACAAGATGGAATATCAATATACCACCCAAACCAAAAATAAAACCACAATAAAGAAAACAAAAGAACACACAACCGAGATTCATTTGGTGGTGCCCGGGGATTCATAAAACTCAGGCGGGGTGTCGGCTGGCAGGCAGAAAAAAAAGAGTAGAGGAAAAGAAACAAACAAAAAAAAGAGAAACAAAAACCGCTAATAAAGAGAATCATAGCCCAAAAGAACAGAGGGCGAGAAAGATAAATGCCCGGGTCGGGTGACAAATAGAATAAGACAACAAACACTAGAACCGAGAAGTATTATTACTCCAACACATCCTGGATCTTCACGATCAAGATCATGGGTGGGCGGGCCCGGGGTTGGCTATGATGAGATCACACTATCGCCGGACCAGAGGATCAGTTCGCCGGCTAAGCGCACGCGAGATCAGATCAGCCAACGAGATCATAAACGGCAAACCGCCAGAATCGCATCAATAGCCACTCGATCCACTGATCCGGGGTACTCTTGAGATCATTAGCCACCCGATAATATCATTGGCGTTGGTCTAGGGGGTTTCGGGGAGATGCATGATTGGTGCCGAGACACCTCTGAGATCATCCGTGGGTGGCATCGATGTTGGCGATTGATACTTGTCGGCTTGATTCGGGTGCACGATGCAGGAGATATGGCATGATCCACCAAGATCATCGGCATACAACCGAGATCATAGCCACCGAGATCATCGGTCACCTAAGATCATCGGCACCGAGATCTATGGCAGCCAGGATCATAGCACCGAGATCAATCGCAAACCTCGAGATCATAGCCACCAAGATCATCGCAAAATAACCGGAGATCATAAGCCACCGAGATCAATTGGCCCGAAGATCCATCGGCAACCGAGATCATCGGCACCTGAGTATCATAGCCAACCGAGATCATCGGCTACCGAGATCATCGGCACCGAGATCATCGGCACCGAGTCATCGGACCGAGATTGTCGGCATCCCGAGATCTGATCGGCACGAGATCATCGGCAACCTGATACCGAGATCAATAGCCACTCAGATCAATTCGGCACCATTGCGGATGCGTTCGTTTTGGGGTGCGTGGAGAATCGATTGGTATGTTGGGTGGGAGAGCGAGCTTCGTTTGTTTTAGTTCGGAGGAAGTATTCATATGGCTGTTTCGGCAACGAAGATCATCGGCACCGAGATCATCGGCGACCGGTGCTTTGTTGGAGGATTCCATAATCTATGCCGGTCTCGGATTTTGGGTGTTGCTGGAGGTGGACTCATGGCTGGCATCTGGGATGGAGTCATAGCAAACTCTGGTGGGTAGATCGATCGGCATAATCGGGTGTCGTCCCTGGTGGGAGTATGGTATCTCGGCACGAGAATTATCGGCACTCTTAGAGGGGAGGGTCGATGTCGTCGGTTCACCGGTGTGATGAGGGTATGTTCATCGGCACTCGGTGGAGTGAGATCCATTCGGTATCGGGCGGGGTTGGTGGGATTGAGAATCATGTGGTCGGGCAACCTGTGAGATTCGGAGTGTTGGGTTGGCACCGTTGAGATCATGGTCGGGCTGGCATGTCCTGGTGGAGATCAATCGGCACCGAGATTTCCGTCACCCCGTGGTTGGGGAGATGGGCAGGGATAGCGCCATGCGTCTGGGCATGTTGAGATCATTGGTGCAGCCTGGTGGTGGAGATCGATTGTCTGGCACGCTGGAGATTAATCGGACTTGTTGTGACGTCGAGATGTTGGCATTTGTGCCGGCACCTGAGATCATAGCCACCGAGATCATAGCCGATTCCTCGAGATCAATCGGCAACCCGGAATCATCGGCAAATCCCGAGTATCGCCCGAGTATCGTCGGCACCTCCGAGATCAATCGGCACCGTATCATCGCACCGAGATCAATAGCCAACAGAGATTATCGGCACCGAGATCATCGGCACCGAGATCATAGCCACCGAGATCATAGCCACCGAGATTATCGCATCAGAGATCATCGCACAACCGAGATCATCGGCACCGAGATCATCGCACCATGAGATCATCGGCACCGAGATATCGGCAACGAGATAATCGCACCACCTGGAGATCATCCGGCAACCGGAGATCATAGCCACCGAGAATCATCGAGCACGAGATCGAATCGACAGAGCCCGAGATCATCGGCACCGAGGCATCATCGGCACCAGAGATCATCGGCACCGAGATCATCGGCACCGAGATCAATCGGCACCGAGATCATAGCCACCGAGATTATCGGCACCGAGATCAATCGCACCGAATCATCGCACCGAGATCATCGAGAATTATCGGCACCGAGATCAATCGAGATCATCGGCACCGAGATCATCGGCACCGAGATATATCGGCCACCGAGATCATCGGCACCGAGATCATCGGCACCGAGATCCGAGAATCACCGAGATTATCGGCACCGAGATCATCGGCACCGAGATCATCGGCACCGAGATCATCGGTCGAGATATCGGCACCGGAGATCAATCGGCACCGCAGAGATCATCGGCACCGAGATCAATCAGATCATAGCCACCGAGATCATCGGCACCGAGATCATCAGATTATCGGCACCGAGAGATCATCGCACCGAGATCATCGCATTCAGCCACCGAGATCATCGGCACCGAGATATCGGCACCGAGATCATCGCACCGAGATCGGCACGAGATCATCGCACCGAGATCATGGCCACCGAGATCATAGCACCGGATCCGAGATCATCGCACCGAGATCATCGGCACCGAGATCCATCGGCACCGAAGATCTCGCACCGAGATTATGGCACCGAGATCATAGCCACCGAGATCATAGCCACCGAGATCATCGGCACCGAGATCATAGCCACCGAGATCATCATGAATCATCGGCCCGAGATCATCGGCACCGAGATCATCGGCACCGAGATCATAGCCACAGAGATCATCCGAGATCAATCGGCACCGAGATCATCGGCACCGAGATCATCGGCCACCGAGATCATCGGCACCGAGATCATCGGCACCGAGATCATCGGCACCGAGATCATGGCACCGAGATATCGGCACCGAGATCATCGGCACCGAGATCATCGGCACCGAGATATACGAGACACCGGATCAATCCACGAGATCATCGGCACCGAGAATCATCGGCACCGATCGATCATCGGCACCGAGATCATCGCACCGAGATCATCGGCACCGAGATCATCACACACCGAGATCATAGCACCGAGATCATCGGCACCGAGATCATCGGCCCGAGATTATCGGCACCGAGATCATCGGCACCGAGAATCATCGGCACCGAGATCATCACCGAGATTATCGGCACCGAGATCATCACCGAGATCATCACCGAGATCATCGGCACCGAGATCATAGCACCGAGATCATCGGCACCGAGATCATCGGCACCGAGATAGCACCGAGATCATCGCACCGAGATCATAGCCACCGAGCGGCACCGAGATCATCGTCACCGAGATCATCGGCACCGAGATCATGCACCGAGATCATCGCACCGAGATTCGTGATCATAGCCACCGAGATCATAGCCACCGAGATCATCGGCACCGAGATCATCGGCACCGAGATCATCGGCACCGAGATCACGCACCGAGATCATCGGCACAGAGATCGGCACCGAGATCATAATCATAGCCACCGAATCATTCGGCAACCGAGATCATCGGCACCGAGATTATCGGCACCGAGATCATCGCACCGAGATCATCGGCACCGAGATCATCGCACCGAGATTATCGGCACCGAGATCATCGGCACAGAGATCATCGTCACCGAGACCGAGATTATCGGCACCGAGATCATCGCACCGAGATCATCGGCACCGAGATCATAGCACCGAGATCATCGCACCGAGATCATCGGCACCGAGATTATCGCACCGAGATCATCACCGAGATCATCACCGAGATCAGAGATTATCGGCACCGAGATTCATCGGCACCGAGATCATCGGCACCGAGATCATCGGCACCGAGATTATCGTCACCGAGATTATCGGTCACCGAGATCATAGCCACCGAGGCATCATCGCACCGAGATTATCGTCACCGAGATCATAGCCACCGAGATTATCGAGATCATGCCACCGAGATCATCCACCGAGATCATCGGCACCGAGATTATCGTCACCGAGATCATCGGCACCGAGATCATCGGCACCGAGATTCACACCGCAGATTATCGTCACCGAGATCATAGCCACCGAGATTATCGTCACCGAGATCATCGGCACCGAGATTATCGTCACCGAGATCATAGCCACCATCGCACCGAGATCTAGCCACCGAGGATCACCGAGATCATCGGCACCGAGATCATCGGCACCGAGATCATCGGCACCGAGATCATGCACCGAGATTATCGGCACCGAGATCATCGGCACCCGCAGAGATCATCGGCACCGAGATCATCGGCACCGAGATCATCGGCACCGAGATCATCACCGAGATCATCGGCACCGAGATCATCGGCACCGAGATCATCGAGATCATCGGCACCGAGATCATAGCCACAGAAATCATCCACCGAGATCATCGGCACCGAGATCATCGGCACCAAGATCATCGGCACCGAGATCATCGGCACCGAGATTATCGGCACCGAGATCGCACCGAGACCATCGGCCACCGAGATCCACCGAGAATTATCGGCACCGAGATCATCGGCACCATTATGATCATCGCATTTATCGCACGGCACGAGATTTTCATCTTGCACCGAGATCATCGCATCCGAAGATCATCGGCACGAGATCACGAGATTATCCACGAGAATCATAGTCACCGAGATCATCGGCACCGAGATTATCACCGAGAATCATAGCACCGAGATCATCGCACCGATCATAGCCACCGAGATTCATCGGCACCGAGATCATCGCCACCGAGATTATCGGCACCGAGATCATCGGCACCGAGATCATCGGCACCGAGATCATCGGCACCGAGAATCATCGAATCATCGGCACCGGATCATAGCCACCGAATCATCGCACCGAGATCATCGCACCCGCCACCGGATCATAGCCACCGAGATCATCGCCACCGAGATCATAGCCACGAGATCATCGGCACGAGATCATCGGCACCGAGATCATCGCACCGAGATCATCGGCACGAGATATCGGCACCGAGATTATGCACCGAGATCATAGCCCACCGAGATCATAGCCACCGAGATCATCGGCACCGAGATTCATCGGCAACCGAGATCATCGGCACCGAGATCATCGGCACCGAGATCATCGGCACAGAGATCATGCACCCGAGATTATAGCCACAGAAATCATAGCACCGAGATCATTGGCACCGAATCATCGCAACGAGATATCGGCACCGAGATCATCGCACCGAGATCATCGGCACCGAGATCATCGTCACCGAGATTATCGGCACCGAGATCATCGGCACTGAGATCATCGGCACCGAGATTATCGGCACGAGATTATCGGCAGAGATCATCGGCACCGAGATCATCGGCACCGAGATTATCGGCACCGAGATCATCGGCCCGAGATCATCGGCACCGAGATTATCGTCACCGAGATCATCGGCACCGAGATCATCGGCACCGAGATCATCGCACCGAGATTATCGGCACCGAGATCCGGCACCGAGATCATCGTCACCGAGATCATCATCGCACCGAGGATATATCGTCAAGAGTAGCCACCGAGATTATCGTCACCGAGATCATAGTCACCGAGATTATCGTCACCGAGATCATAGCACCGGTCACCAACCGAGATCATCGCACCGAGATCATCGGCACCGAGATTATCGTCACCGAGATCATCGGCACCGAGATTATCGTCACCGAGATCATAGCCACCGAGATTATCGTCACCGAGATCATCGGCACCGAGA